>NCVS01000947.1:310912-331576 GCA_003055095.1 Goniozus legneri | reverse complement strand
ATTAAAAGGTTAAGAATCAATATTGCGTCGGATTTGAATATTCATTCCTCACCCCGAGGGCCCGCGCTAGATATCGAGTATCGATTTTTCATTTTCGATTTCTCTCGAGTTCTCTCGCCGTGAAGGTAGGTAGCCCGGCTAAGGATGACCGGGACACACATCTCGAGGATCGTAGCGTCGAGGAGGAAAAGAATTTGCGCCAGCGACGATAGAATGGGATTCGGATCGATTTAAGATTCCAATTTCCGGCGTTCGGGGCGACGGAAAGCACTTGGTCCAGGAGCCGTCCCACGACGTGCCAGGGACACACCGATGTCTTCGCGATATATACCTCTTCGACTCGCGAATTGTCACTTTCAGCGTCCCATTCTTTCTCGCCCGAATCGCCATTTCTTTTACACAAAACACCTCCATTTCCGCCTCGAAAATATATCCTCATCCTACACACGAGCTATCTACGAATTACGTAACGTTAATTTCCTTAGATTCCAACGATCGTTAGAGTAACGATTATATGCAGTTACTAAAAGTAATACGAGGCAGAGATATAATAAAGTTTATGTCGGATAATCCAGCGGACGTTGAACGAACCGAAAATATTCGAATCGGCTTGCCGGAATCCGTCCATCGCGTAATTATGCTTGGATAGTTTCAGCACGCGATCTCGAGTGAATATATCGAACCTCGCGTCCGTAAAAAGAGAAACGAGACGGAATAAAGCCGGATGTTCTTCTCCACTCGACCGTTTCGGATAGTCGACCGTCGTATTTTTTCGCTTCCTTTTTATCTCGTTTCGTTCTTTCTTTCGCACACCCACACGTTCCATCTCTTTTTCTCTCTCCAATTTACTATATACCTATACTTAACGTCCCTCTTTTGGCTTTCGAATAGCAATTACGAAAAATCTCTAATATTCGCGTATCGGGTTTTCCCGAAATTCTCTTTTTTTTCAGCCAGTGCGGCGAGGACGAAACAAAAAAAAAGCGATCTTGCTTTTAGCTTTTAACGAATTTTTCGAAAAAAGAAATTTTCTACGCGAGCTGCGTTCGAAGCGGATATTTTGTTCCGGTGGGGCAAAATAAATTATGTACACGACGGATATTTTTCGCGGGTTGACAAACGTTCTACGCGATGCGCTCTTTAATGTCCTTTTTGCATCGGAGGATCTTATGTATATGAGCGGAAAGTACGTTTTTCTTTTCTCGCACTTGGGCGAACTTCCAAATTTCCGCTTCGCCGCCCTTCGCTGGCTTCTCTCTCTCGCACTCTCGCTTTGCTCGACTCTCGCCGGGGCAAAAACGCCCGAAAGTCTTAAACACCGTGTGCTTTCGTAATTTCGCTGTAAATAGGCTTCGCATTTCGCGTCGTAGTTTCCCAGGGATAATAGAAATTTTACGATCGGCTCGTAAACGACGAAACTCCGAGGCGAATCGATATATACACACTCGACACATAGAGGCGTAATTATTAATTTCGTCCTGTTGCCACGCAACATTATACAGGGTGGGGAAAGTGTCGACTGTCAAAATTTACCAGCAGATAGCCGACTTCAACCTGAATCCAATAGTAAAAATTTTTTAAAAATCTATTGTACAGTTTTTGAATTATTGCATAAAATGTGCAAGCGTTTTGGGCCAATCAGAAGCGAGAATCGATTCGACATCGCGACATCGGAGTAGGCTCGGACTTTGATTATTAAGCAGAGTTATTTTTCACGGGATATAAAAACAATTGCACGTGATGTCGGATCGATAAAGCGCAACAGATGATTCAAAGATGGCGGTGACACGTGAGCTGTCAAACTCTGAAAATCGAAAGTCGAAAATCGATTATCGATAATGAAAATTTAGCTTCGCAAATTTTCTGGTGTTTTTGCAATTCTTTATTCGGTATTTCTTGCATTACATTTTCCGGTATTCTCTGCATAGTATTTTGCAGTATTCTAGGCAATACTTTTAACATTACTTTTTAGTACTGCAAAATCTTATGCAAAGAGTATTCAAAATTTCATCTCGAAAATTCAATCATCGGAAACACAACCACGTAGAATATTTATCGTTTCAAAAATAACGAAGAGTCGCTGATTGGATCGCGCAAATTTATCAGTTATTTGGTACATTTGAATTACTTGATACTTATCACTCTCATAATTTAAGCCAATGACATACTCGGTAAATTTCAAATAGTTCTTATTCAGAGTTTGCTATTCAGGCGAAATCGACGCGAATTAGTGGTAATTCATCAATTAACGAGCCGATTCGTCGTTCGTAGACTGCTCCATCATTCACGTCGCAATCTACCGAAAAAATTCGATCCGATTTTCTAGAGTAAGGGATCGACGCGAACGCGAGGGAAAGTGCGCAAACAAAGGCAGATGGGGAGTATGAAATTTTTAGAGGAATCCTGGGGCGCATCTCTCTGTTTGCAATACGGTCATTAAACGCGAAGACGCAATAATTTCCAAGAGAGAGCCACCCCTGTTCTCGAAAGCTCGATACTCAACTTTGTTTCTTTCTCTTCGTATTTGCCTGTTCGCTCGGCCGCAATCAGCCACCCATCCCCAGTCCCCCTCGCCCCCCTCGCCCCCCTCGCCATCCCCTACCATTCATCCGGCAATTCTTACGGCTCGATTATCATGCCTCCTTCGAGGAGTTCCCGACGTTTTCCGGTTTCCATCTGCCTCGCGTCCCTCTTTTCTTTTCTCCGTCTCTTCCCGTCCTTCCGCCTTTTCGCTCCCGAGGAGAGCGAGAAAGAGAGAGAGAGAGAGAGTCCCGTAATTGCCCCTTCGGCCGAGTAGTCGCGCGCTAGGGTTCAACCGGGAACGGAAAAAACTCTCGGAGGAAGCGGAGAGGCGAGAAGGAATAAAAGGGGGGAAGGATGGGGAGGCTGGTGAAACGTTCGTCGAATGACAAAACGCCGGAGATGTATAAAGGAGCCAATAGGAAGAATTTCTCCCGGCATGGTCGATCGATATTCATCGAAAACAACACTCGCGAGTAAAATTTTTCATCGCCCGGGTAAGAGAGAGGAAACTTTTATCGTCGACACGCGCTGGCTAAACGTCTCGGAGCGGAGTGCATATAAAAGTCAAAGTTCGCGAGAGCGAGAGCCGAGGGATGAGCGCGCGCGCGCGCGCGAAGCTGAAAGTTTTATTTCCTCGATGCGAGGATGAGAAACGCTTAGAACTCGCCATTAGGGGCTCGCATAGGTGGAGGGCTATCCTTATACCGGTCCCTCGCACGAACTTTTGTTCGTGAGATATGCGCGAATTAAATATTCATTTGGGTCCGCGGAAAGTAATGCCTTGGCTCCCGGCCAGCCTCCGGAAAACTCTCCTCATTTTTCCGCCCCGATCGCTCAAATCCTCGAGCATTGACGGCTAACCTGTTGAACCGTGCGAGGGCGCGCGAGCGCGCGCATCGGGGGACGCGGCCGAATATTGTTTATCGCGGTTCGTTTAACGACGGGTCAAATATTTTCGTCGAATCGACATATTTTATATACCTCTCGCGACATAAGCCGATTACGCGCTCCTCTCTCTCGCGCTCGTCTTTACAAGCGTTTTTCCGTTATTATGAAAACTGCCCCGCCGATGGGAAGAATCGACCCTTTTGTCGATAAACAGAGCGCAAAGGACTGAATCAACTCTCGGCGCATTCGCTGTCTTCGGCCTTTTCAACTCCCACCCACCCCAGACTCGTGGAAAAATATTCAAATACATTCGTTTGACGTTAAAGAAACGGAAGAGCATAAAGCTGAAAATTATTCGCCGAAGGACTTTTCTACGTCAATTTTCGAGACGGGATGAAAAACTTTCTCGTCTCTCTTTCTGTGTTCTCGCGTATAATCGCGGTGGAAGCCGAGCGAGAGGGACGAAAAAAAGGATTCTCGTTCGCGAATATGCGCGAATGATAAATAATCGCGCTCGACAGAATTTATAGACTCCCGGGCCTTTAACTTTTTTCCCCCGCTCTGAATTATACGTCGGAAGAAACATGTATTCTTATTTGAGGGAGGAGTGATACATTTGCAAAACTTCAACACATTTTTTTCATACAAAGTTTTTATTATGACGATCTGTTTACTAAATTTCTGTTTTTATAAAATGTCGATACCGACAGAAATTTCGGCGTTTTTAGTTATTTTGTAAAAGTTCAACATAATGCCGAAAAGAACCATCCGAATGCACTCAGTTTCAAGAATTATCTATTCTTAGAAAAAAAAAAATGGATGAATCTCCCTTCTGAAATGAGCTTTACCCACTTGTCTAGTTTTTTTCACTGTTTCTCTCTTTCTCTTTCTTTCTTTCTTTCTCTTCTCTTCCTCTTCCACGACCACTCGAGGCTACGAATAACGTACCGCGATATAAAATCGGCGCTCACGTAGCAAACGACAGATGGCGCGACGAATTTTACTGATTTTCATCCCCTTTATTTCGCGTCTGGCGAAAATTTTCCCATCAATCCGCGGATATTGTTTCGTTAAAACTCCTACTACTCTTTCTCTCCCGTGAAATTCCATCTCGCCCTTGATCGTCGCCCAATATCATTCCGCTGTATTACGACACGCTGTCTATATGATAAATAATCGGTCATATGTCGAGAAATAAAATTCCGTAGCATTCGCGGAGAGAACATACACATGGTGTCGAAAAATTGCCACCTTGGCCGAGGCGGTAGCTACGATCTGTCGATTCCGAGACAATTTTCCATATAATATATCATTCGCATTGTTCCTTTGAAACGTTCGATATTTCTGTTGCATAATTCGACAATCGTGTCACGAAAGCAGGTACATTTATGAAAAATTTACGTAACAAAGGAATATGGGTGACACGTTTGTAGGAGCTTTATTTCATGTTACCCAATTGAGGTTATTATGAAATCCGATTGAATAGAAAATGAAGTCCGGAATTGTATCGTGTGTATATTGTATGCATTCGATTGCTTTTATAGGTTTATTACTTTATTTAGAGACATCTAAAATGGCGATATCGCGTGAGTTATTAACGAGAGATTTCTCGATTAGGTTTATTCATAGACGGGCTAATAATAGCAACGTAATAGGATATCGTCTCTAAATTGACTCGCCTGCTTATCCGTTTTCACCAGCAATTTCGAGACACGGCGTAGATTTTCCTTTTCTTTGTTCGGCGTCGGACGTACGCGTAGTTCTCGATCTCGGAAATATCGAGTTTCTCTCTCCTCTCGCTCTCCTATATTTGTACTGGATGTTTGCGTTATCGCGGTATCTCGTTATCGGGTCGGTCCTCGCCCCAATCGTTGCTGAATCAGCCTCTCCCCTATTCGATGTAATAACGGCATTGACGAATATGGAAAACCGAGAAGGGGGAAAATGGGGAATCGGTGTTTTCGCAACGGCAGACGGTCACGCGACAATTACACTGGTTTATTTCCTTCCTCGTTCCTTCTCGCCTCCGTTGTCCCTTTTTTGCACTTAAACGGAACACGCCGAGCGAGCTACCGCGAGGAAGGTCTACCTGTTGAATCCACGAGAGAAGGGGGGTCTCGATAAAATAATGAAGAGCGGTTTACGCGCTTGTTCGCGAAGAGAGAGAGAGCCGTCTTCTATTTTCCACGACGCGAATGTGGGTCGCGCACCTAGACAACGATCGATTCCTCCATCGGGAGGCGAAATAACGAAAGCATTCTGACCCTACTGTTGTTTGTATAAATACAATATTGTCGGACACGCGTAGAAAATTCTTCGCTCCGAATATCGAGGGAGAGAAGTGCCATATTGATTCCCTGCTTCGATCTACCAAATTTTTGGTCGGGGTATAACAAAGAGTTTGAGGTATACTATATTATTTTCATTACTATCGACTTACCTATTATAAACTGCCTTTGTTAAATGTGAATTTTCTGTCGCTACTGAATAAAAATTACTAAAAAAGAAAAAGGAACATTTCCGCAATGTACTGTATACACTCAGTCTCGAGTTTTTCCAGTAGAATTTCACGATTGATTGATACAACGTACGGCGAGATCGGATAGTTTGATCGCGTCTAATAGCGATTCCATAGGGCGCGCTGTGCCGGATTGAAAACGAACAGTCTACTGGATCGGCTGACTTATTGGATTTCAGGAATATTTCGCATGGTAGGGAAGGGGGAGTGAGAGAGAGAGAGCGAGTACTGGAACGGCTTTTATCGCGAGAACAATTCCGGGTCCCTGCAGATATCGGTAATTATTCTCCGTCACATTGTGGCGGACGTTGGGAAACGAGGACGAAGGGAAAGGGGGAGGGGGTAAATCGAATCAGATATCGAATTCAATTAACTCCAGGGGCTTCGTAGGTGGAAAAGCGGCTGGCGTTTTTCGAAGCGATTTCTCTCGCGCAAAGGAAAGGGATACGCAAAATTTCACCTCTGTCGCGCCCGGGATGATCTCTACTCGCATATCCGGATATATCGGCTCCACTTTTTTTCTCTTTTCTCCCCTCGTCTCTCTATCTCTATCTCTATTGCGCATATATTCCTCGATATATCCGCACGGAGATTTCCTTACATCGACGGGAATAAGAAGGTATGCACTCCTCTGGCGGACTTATTAGATTTCCAATATTTCACGTGGAATCTCTCGGTAGCGTTGACCCGGAGCCGTGCGCGCAGAGAATTTTTCCGCCAGCCGCTGCCAACCTCCTCTCTCTCTCTCTCTCTCCCCCTCTCTCTCTCTCTCTCTCTCTCTCTCTTTCTCTACCGCTCTCTCGGCCAATATAATGTACGAATGCGATAGAAGAGGGAACCCGATAACCCGGTTGCTCGCAGACGGGATCAACCGAGCTCGCGATATTTGACGAATGGCGAAAAGCTGCAATTTTCGCCATGGGTGTATTACGGATTCCGAGGCACTTTCTTATTTCGCTATAGAACGAGCGTGAATAAACAATGCCGACGAAACCGATAATTCTTAGCGTAATTCAATTTTCAAAGTAATTTAACTTCCGCTCGATGCCGGAACGAGGGATGACAAGCGAGAGTCTGCAGTAAATTCTTCTAAAATCCATAGAGACTGCGAATATACATTCCCTGTGTATGTGTGTGTGTACACGCGCAGACATTTTTAAAGTAATGAAAACCGGGTGAAAAAAAAAAGGAGAGTCAACTTTTTAACTTATCAAGCTCGGAGGGAGCATTCGCGCTTGCCTTCGTTTCGTTCGAATTGCCCTTTTTCTCTTCTTCCATTTCGCGTCGGGTGGTCCTTTTTTATCATCCGTCTCTCGTTCGGCCAAGTTTCCCGAACTTAATCGACCTCTCTTGCGCGCGCGACGCGGGTAATCACGAACGGAGAGAGAAAGAGAGAGAGAGAGAGAGAGAGAGAGAGAGAGAGAGAGGAGTAGAGAAAAAAGCTAGCGCAGGGAAAAAAGGGAATGCAGGGTGCAGCAGCGTTATAGGTGCTGCGACGATAGAAAACCTCGTGTGTACACAGCAAGCGACTGGAAAAGCTCGCGCGAGCGGGGATTCGCGATTCGGATGACGTGTAGTAGCGCAGAGAGAACGCGTCGCACGCGTTTGAGCTCGGAGTTGAACGCGAGCCAATCTGCGGTTCAGCTACGTGCCAACGATCCCCGTCGTCCGTTTCTCGCTCCTCGTAAGGACGATCGTCATGGCCGTTTCGCGATAAAACTCCGATTCCGAATTTCGAGAGTGGTACGATAAAAAAAAAAGAGAAGAATTTGCATTCCCGCGTACATACGCGCAACACTACACATAGATTTCTAATTTCGCGAGACGAGTTTTATTTTCATTTTCCGTGTCCCACTTTTCCGGCCGCACGCGCTATTTTTTTCTCTCTTTCTCTCTCTCTCTCTCTCTCTCTCTCTCTCTCTCCCTCTCTCTTCTTTATCGCGCGCAAACCCGGAAAGTTAAATTGAAATTTCATACTTGGGTTACGTCGGCCATTCTTTTTCGAACTGGCGCGTCGAAAACCGCGAATTTATCCGTCCGTAATGGCACATAGAGTAAATGGAGAGACTTTACGCGCCATTAAATACGCGGCAAATTGCTAATTTCGATAATTAATTTTCCGCCGGAATTTTCGCTACTCTTATTTTTAATTGAGTTGGAAATTATTGTATACGTTCTAGTTGCTCGAAAGGGTAAATTCGGATAACGATGACTAGAGAGGAGCCGGTGGTATGGGTTTGGTAATTGGAACATCTCTCTTGCTCGAACAATCTGTAACTCGGATGCCTTACGTATATCCGGGCGCGTTCCTGGCGTTTTCATTTGCACTAAACGTAATACACATACTCGCTACGTACACGTACGCGTGTGTAAGAGTACGGTATACACGTTTAACGCGTAGCTACGAAACCGTAAGATCCGATATCTCGCGATTCCGGCGTACTGGTTTTTCATCGATATCGTATATCTCGTCGATATAGCTTTCGCGACGTCTCGGTTACGTAGAAGAAAATTGAAAAATTTTCGCTCGATACCTTCGATTCTCGGGTACGTTCCTCGGCCGAATCGAGGTCCGCGGTCTTGTTTCGACTCGGACGGGCGAGCGTTTCGTCGTTATCTATCGATAACACGCGAGAACGTCATACACGTCTCCTTATCCCATTTCGATCGAAATCGAAATTTTCTCGCGACAGGAATCCAATTAACCCACAAAGAGAGTGAAAGAGAGAGAGAGAGAGAGAGAGAGGAACAGAGAGAAGAGTTTTGTTTAGCTCACGTTGGCCATATTTTATTCGATTCCGATCGGACGAGCACTCTACTCCAAGAGGAATTCTTTTTATCATCGGATCCCTGTACTCGCATGCGGCCCCGAAACGACTACATAAGAAAACTGAGAAATGTTATTCGGTACGTTCGACTTTTCCGTAGACCTCCTTCCGCCCCCATGCCGGCCATAAATTTTATTCCACCCTCGCCGCGCTCGCCCCCTCCTCTAGCCGTACATTCCGATATCCCAGAATTCAAGCTTGTTCCCGCAATCCATTTCGCAAGCCACGTCTCTTTCACCCCCTCCCCCTCCGTTCTCTCCCTTCTTCTTCTTCTTCTTCTTCTTCACCAGCTAGCTTCTCTCCCCCGCGAGAGTCCGGCGTATACTGCGATTCCCGATGTCGTTATCGCGTTTCTTCTCCCGACGGCACCGCGTACCGATAGATACGCATTTTCCCAGAAATTAGCCAGCTTTGACGATTTTATCGAGTCCCCCATCGAGATACACCACCAACGATTCGGAATATCGCGAAATTTCATGAAATTTCATGAAATTACAACTAGTCGTCGGATACGGCTCGTGAAAAATTCACCCGATCGATCCGCATTATTTACATCCTCCGTGGGAATTTATTCAAATACGAGCGATTCTACAGGTGCACCGAAACGCGACGAGAGGCGGAGAGGACGGTTCGTCGAATCGGAGCCTTCGTCAAGGCTCGTCGGTGAAAATCTTCTTACCGTCGCGCTCCCAGGCTCCTACGTTTCTTTTCTGCTTTATTCGGAATTTATCTTTACGCGTCGGAACGATAATGGCGCGACTCCGTTCGCGCACACCCTTTCGCGGTATTACCAGCTCCTATTTACGATATTTCACGTCTCTCTTTATTTTCCTCTCGCTTTCTACCCACCCCTTCTCTCTCTCTCTCTCTCTCTCTCTCTCTCTCTCTCTCTCTTTCTCTCCCTACTTCTTTTTTCCAACAACTTTTTTCTTCTCGCCGTAAATTTTATCGCGCCGCGCACTTTGCCCGCCTTCCACTTTACCATACATTCTAATATCGCGGAAACTTAACCTCGTTTCGGTAGCGACCCCTCACCGACAGCGGCGTGTACAGAGAGAGAGAGAGAACGGGAACCGATGGTTTTCCCGTTTATTTCGTTTCGAGTCTCTCTCGCTCGAGTCGCGTAACCGCAGCGAGATAGAGAGAGACCCATCGACCCGAGAGAATTCCCTTCCTCGCGCTCTCTCGAGAATTCACGCGTAATTAGGATCGGTTCTAGTTCTCGATTTCGATTTTCCCGCTGGGGTCACGCTTCGCCGGAGACACCGTCGATTGTTATTTTTTTTTTCGTCATACGTCCACGGAATTTTCGACCCTAGGAATTTCGATTGGATTCCAGTTGACACGTCGAAATTGATTGTAAAAATTGTTTACGAAATTGAAGTAATAGTGCGAATTTTAGTAAAATAATTTGGAAAAACGATAATTAGCCACACACCTTATTCTTCCCCAAAAGCGGAAGGAGAAGTCAAACTTTTTTGACAAAAGGGTCTCAACTTGTAGGGCTTATATGCGCTATTTTTTCATCCCCACTCACGCAGAGAAGAGAGAATAAAACGACAATGGAATGATTACGCAATCGTTTTCGAGCGCCCGGGAATCCGGCCTGTGACTGACGTTATTTGTAGTCTGAATTTTAACGGACGCGTAAACTCGCTCGAATCCGATTCCTTTTATGCGAGTAGACGCCGAGTGAGAGCGTTTACTGTCTCTTGCCTTCTCTCTCTCTCTCTCTCTCTCTCTCTTGCTCCCCTCCTCGTCTTTCTCTTCTTCGGTATATACCGCATCCGCGAGACCTCCTCGACCGAATTCACTTACCCCTATTTCAAAACCTCTTGTTTACTCTAGTTACGAGGGCGCTCGCTCGCTCACGAGAAGCCGAGTATTTCTCCACCGCCGGGGGCGACCGGCAGGGAAATATTTATCGTTTTCTCTGACTTTTTTCCCTTTCTTCCTCTCTCCCTTTCTCCCTCTCTCTTTCCTTTTCTCTTTTCGGGTATTAGGAACGACAGTGAATTCACTCGCTCAAACTCGCGGACAGCCTCGCCGAGATGAAAAATTCCGTCTCTGGCAAGATGAAACAGACTGCGGTGGTGATGCAATTAGCGAGTTGTTTCTTTTATTCGGCGCTTCTTCCGACGCCTCGGGCGCGGGAGTTAATTCGATCTACTCGGTGCGTTTGCTTTAGTCACTCGATGAGTACGAAGGGAGGGAGAAGAAGACTCGGAGAGGTCGCTCTCTCCCTCGAGAACGATGACGCGTGCTGTACGTAGGCCCGTCGGTTTTCCGTAAAACCGTACTCGGTTCCCTAGCAACAAGCCCCTGGCACGTACTTGCCTGATCGTTATGTTGCACAAGTAATTCGCTCGCGCCCTTCTCTTCCTCCCTACCTCCTAGCATTATTATTATTTTTACTATAGGCGATTAAATTTCAAATTTAATATTATGTTATAATTTTGTCCATTGCTTTAGTCTCATACTTCGTAAATACTTATATTGGCAAATTATAATCCCTTCGAGCCCGTTCAATATGGGGGAACGCGGAAAACAGTGTCACGGAGTGAATCGGGTCTCACTCGATTATCGCTCTTTTTTGTGTCCTCCGCTGGCAAGCTGCAATACACGCAACTGGAAGCAAAATCGGGACGAGCTTTTCGTTCGCTCATTATCGCGCGTCGGACCGTCATTTGTTTTCGCCACTTTTGCCCGAAAATTGTCATCAGCCGCGGCATTGTACACCGCGATAATCACTCCTTTTCGCGTAATTACGCGGCATTCGGGCGAATCCGGATGTAAACGCGAAATGCGATTTCCAATTGCGCGAACGGGCACGCACTCACGCACCCGCCGTGTTTTCCAAATCCGTGATTTAACGCAAGGGAAACAAATTCATAACGTCGCGTGCACGGGACGTTAATGAGCCCGACGGTAACAGTTTCGAAATATTTTCTTTGCTCGCCATATTTGTACATCGTGACGCGAGCGTTTCAAGGATAGCTCGACCAGCGATGGGATTTTTCACGACTCATTTTTTCATCTCTGTTACTCTTTCCGTTTCAGAGGTCAAAGGAACGATCGGTGGAAGCGAGGCACGGAGATATGTACGCGAGCAAGGTAAAGATTAAAAAAAAAAAGTATAGCAATGTTTATCCAAGCCCCTCTGACGCGAGCGTTGCACGCGCAGTGGTATTAATTTGATTACCCGTCGCATCGGTGAAAATTTTCATTACGTTTATTTATCTCGCCCGAAATTACGATAATTATCAATTCTGTCGCGCTCCCCCTGTCTCGCGTCGGGTTCACTCACCGCGCTCTCACAGGGGACCCTCTCACGCGCGCCCGCGTTAAAATAAAATATTTCTCTCGGCTCTCGCAGCCCCATTTCACGCCGTTAACCTAATTATCTCGAAATTGAAAAAAGAAGAACGTATACACCTGCGCGCGTATGAAGTCGTATTTTACTTTATGCCGTACGCTTTCGTCGTCTATCAAATTTCCCAGAGTAGTATAGATACAGGGTTCAAGGCTGCCTAGCGCGAGTCAAAAAGAGATGTATTATATTTTTTTCTCTCTCTCATTAATACCGTTGAATGGTTGCGCCGTCGCGTACGTTTGAAAGTGACGACCCGTTACCAATCGGATATTAATTTCATTTCTCTAGTGTCACGATAGCACTGGTATTAGTGACGGTAATAATAGTCTTTGTAGTATAAATATAGGGTGTCCCAGAACTAACGTATGGCCTTTCACTACTGTGCAGTCCACAAAATTTCTAGGACAAAGTCTTTTGTCGTTGCGAAACCTGATGCACCATTTTTCTAAGTCGCTCTAAATATAGCTTCGACTACATAGTTAAAAAATGTCCCGGACATATTAACCTCCTTTGATTTTCAAGTTATATGCTAATGTATTGCATCTGGTCAAATAGTTCAAATTTTGTAACTTTAAGAGCAACGTGAAAAAAGTGAATAATACAAGCAATTTTGTTCAAAATTTTACGAGGTACCTCAAAGTCATTTTCGAGGCACCCTGTATACACCGCGGGAAAGTTAGGACGATGGCGATAGCCGGGACTGGCGAGGAATCATTGCCCTCGAGTGTACGTACTCTCTAACTCGGAGATCCGCGACGGTATATCGCATTTCGGGATCCCGGTATATAGTTTCTCGCGAAATCCCCGCGAGAAGCTTTCTCGGCGGCGGGACGTCATTTTCGATCGGCTCGAAAACTTTTCCCCGGTACCTTTTTATCGGAACATTTTTTCGACGCGTCTTCCCCCGCTCGTTGCTCGAAAAAGGGGGAAGAAACTCTCGGAGCACTTGTCTCTTCGGAAAAGTCGTCGCGAAACGATGTGACACCCCACCTCTGTTGTTACGTATCTCTCGCGCGTCTGTCGTTTTGTGTTTCCCGCCCAACGAGAGAATCAATAAGCATCTTGAGAGAAAATTTATATAATTTTCCCGAACTTCTTGTGGCATTACGTTCCCCTCGAGTTAGAAAATTCATCGGTTTTTCGTTCCAATTTAAACGTTTTATCGGTCGTGTTGTTAAATTCGAATTTCGTGTTTCTCAATACAAAAATCGCTTCTTTCCCATATATGAGAATAAAAAATGATCGAATTTAAGAACGAAAGAGTATAAAGAAGCGACTACTCCGAAAGCCGTACAAATTTTCCGACTCGGGATCTACCGATATAATTTTCTCCAAATTTCTTGTGGTTTTACGTTCTTCCGCTGCACCAAAAGTTGGGAAAGGACGACAAGGCGACTTTTTTCCTCGCTCGGCCAGTGTTTGAATATAACGCAAGAGCGGTCGAAAACTTCGACTTCTTTCTTACCGCGACTCGTTACCCGTCGCGAAAAGTTTTAGCCGGGACTAATGCGTCTGCCGATACCGGTCGCTCGTTATAAACCAATTTTCGCGCGAGCCGTTTTCACATACGACCGGGGTATTTTAATTGCCGCGGGAAAAACATTATCGCACACGTAAAAGGGCCGAATGGAATTTCTCGGCTCGTGAAACTTTAATCGCGCGCCCGAGCCGATAATTCAGCGCGAGAGCTTTGTACTTCGATTATCCATTTGGAAACTCGATCGAAGCGTATGTTTCTCAGACGGTCGTACGTTCTCGTATTCCGGCGAGTCATTTTTTTGGCCGAAATTAAAGGTATTCCGGGCACACTTTGAGTTAGAATATCTCTCCCGCTCGGAACTTTATTCCCTTTCAAAGCGAAATTTACGTTGCAGGGTAAGAGGTGCGAATGATGACAAAACTATATATGCGTCGAGTTTTTTTCGTCTTCATATACCTCTCGTATCGAGTTTGCACTTTGACGATGGACGCCGAGGATATTCGAGCACGGATTTCCGTTGCCTGAAAATCGATTTCTCTCGGTTCTTTCGCGTTCTTTTATCCGTGGGATGGTAACGTATGGTTCGCCATCGCGTCACACCGCTCTCTCTCTCTCTCTCTCTCTCTGTCTCTCTTCTCATTCGCGAGAACGCCCTCAGGGGGGCTACGGAATTTTCGGAGCGAATTGTTCTAAGCGCGATTTGTCACGCCCTTTGTGTCGCCAAAACTCTCAGACTTTGAAGCGACGACGCTCCGCAGAGAGAGCCCGTCGGATTTATCATTCTTCCATCTCGGCATTCCCGAATTAGTCCAGTCTCGATATAACGACTGTTCTTGTACAACATGCCCCGAGTCAACAAATTAGTGCGGTTTTTAAAGAGTAGATTTTTAATCACGATGTTTACAAATGCATCTAAGAGGCTATATAAATTTCTACTAGAAACCGATCAAATTTTTAAACTCGGGCTACTCCGCTCTATTGTGTTCGATAATCGAATCGGCCGAGGTCCGAACGAGCGCTCATTAACGAGCCCGCTCATAAATCGATACAACCATGAAGATTTATAATAACGAACGAAACACAAGGCACACATACATTCCGTTTCGCGAAATGAATTAATTTGATAGGAAACGATATATACAAAAATCAGTTATAAAGTGAGCTCTAGAGTCAATGCGAGTATTTCCGATTAATAATGCAAATGCTGGGAATTAATTATCAGTATAATTACGAGCTATCGAGGAAATAATTTCTCTCGACAATTTCGGTTTCGTTTATTTCCTTTTTCTTTGAATTTTTTTCATTTCTATAAAAAGGGGAAACACAATGAGCTTTGGTGGTGGTCCACGACGAGGAACGAGCGGGTATAATATATTTTAACGCGTTCGCGGCTCGGGCGATATGAAAGCACGGCCTTATACGCGCTTTTTCAACGACGTACGCGTATTCGCATTCAGGAGCGCGTGTTGAACCGGTTTTTCAACGACGCGAATCGATCTTCTCTCGCACCGCGAAGAGAGTCTCGTTCTCGCGCGACGGCTCCCTCTATAGACTTAATTATGCCACCTTTTGTGCGAGAACTTGGCGATCTCGTATGAGAAAATAAAATTCCCTCGATGAGTAATATATACCTACCTGTCTGTAGCATACAGGGTGTCTTCAACCGTTCGTTCCTCAAGTAGGAGATAACTTGTAAATTTTTTAATAAAGAGGTTCATTTTTTCTCCCATACCTTTTTTTCATTTTTTTTCTTACGAGATATGGTGTTTTAGTTATGGGCGGGACTAGAAGAGACATCCCTGGGAATTTCAATTTCAATATTAATTAAACGAACCCTCTACTAGAGGGCTGAAAATCGTCATTAGTCGACAAAAAATAGTTATCGCTCGAATATCGTGACTACGTAAGACTATTTCTCAGAATCCTACAAACCGTGTAATAGCGAAAGGTCATACGTTAATTTTGAGACACCCTGGATATACGTATACGACTTTCTTTTCTTTTTCATTCTCTTACTCCCGTTTCGTTATGCTTGCACTCCAGTAATATTTGCATAAAGCGAACCGAGTTCCGTTCCCTGCTCGTTTTCTGTCATTTCTATAAACCGTCCCGGGGATATCGAAATTCGCCAAGCGCGAATATTCTCTCTCTCTCTCTCTCTCTCTCTCACTCCCTCCCCACTCTCCTCTCGGTCTCTCGTGGACGAGTAGCGACAGACAAAAGCATCGTTTAAATGCCGTGCGCTCGACGCGTTCGTGTATTCCATTCAGCCCCCGCGTTTGTTTATGCGCATTTTATTCGGATCTATAAACTCATTTCGATTCTCGCGAGTACGTATATATATAGGCGCGCGCGCCGGACACCGTGTATATAAATTTCGAGGAAGGAGCGATAAATTGTAATCGGATTATTGTCCATTCCCGTTCTCGCTGTACGAATACAACGCCCCCAAAAGTACACGAGCTCTCGGATAGCGTGAGGGAGAGTGACGAGTGAATGGGACGCGGTGAGATCGGTCCACACCCGATTCGCCTTCTATTGTAAAACGCAAATTTGCTGGTATATATATATATATATACACGAATTTTCATTACCGGGCAATATAATGCAAGAACAAAGTGAAAAGCCGACGCGAGCGTGTAGTAACGGTCATTCGGATTAACCGGCGCACAACGCTCCAATCTCGTCGAATTACAACGATAGTATAGTAGTGGTAGAGCTGGTGGGGGTGAAAAGGGGACGAGGAGAGGGGGCTGTGCAATTATTGACTTTCGATCGAGAATTTAGCGAATTCGGTTAAGCGAAACTATCAGATTGTCCGCGTAGAGAAATTGATAGTACGTGCGAGAGCCAGCTTGGGCCACGTGCGCCTCTCCGCCACACGGTCGGAGGCGTTTTCATCGAAATGGTGCAATTTGCGTGGAAAGTTTGCCGAGACTTACGACTCGCGAATCGTACAATTCAATCGGTATACGTATGCACTACGATCCGTTTTAATTAACGAATATCGAGAAGTAACCTCTATTCGCGAATCGCGATACGTCGAACAGCGTTTTTCTTTTCCGATAAATTATCGTTTTCTTAGAAGATGAAAAGATTAGAGGATTTCGTGCCCTCTTCGCGTGTCTAAATTATCCAAAAAATAACGCAGGCTTCTTTTCTTTGTGTCATTTTTAAAGGTTATACATATTCGATGAGTAAAATAAGCGAATAAAATGACGAGTTTATTAGAAGAAGAAAAAAATGGGCGAGAAGGAGAAAGCGATGCGGTTTTCCTCGAACAACTACTCGAATGCCGCTCGTGTTGCGCCGATCTCATCGATGGGCACTTAGTTCGGCCTTTTCACGCTGCATGAAATACCGGGGTGCAATTAACGTGGCTGATGGGGTCAAGTGTCGCCTTTGTGAAATTAGTAAAAAGCTTTTCATGTACGTACGAACGGAGTCAATGACTCTGGATGCGCAAACTCACTGGACCTCTCTCTCTCACACTACTCTCTTTCTCCGGTTCTATAACGGCGTCACGAGTCGTCACTTATAAATTTCCAGCTCGTTGATCGGGAAAAGTCTCCTTGCTTATTTTCAGAGAGTGCTTTGTCCCCGACCACACCCCTGGCGAGAGCTCAAATACAGTTTATCGATCCCCTGGAATTTCAATAAGACTGTATTGTCTTTGCTGGGAACTATCGCGTCTCTCTTTTACTCTCTTTCTCTCTCTCTCTCTCTCTCTCTCTCTCCTGGTTGGGAGAAGGCCGACGAAAATTCTCAAAGCCCTCTAATTGAAAAACCGGACTTTTCTCCTCGACCGGTCCCGGCAAATGTTGACTCGGCCATTATTGCGCATTAAGAATGCGAATATTACTTCCATTTGGGCTATTCACTCGGGGGCGCGGCTCTCTCTCTCTCTCTCTCTCTCTCTCTCGCTCTCCTCTCGCGAGACGACCGGAAGGGGACCGTAAATCGACGCTATTATATTTTTCACGACCATTCTTTTTACCTCTCTTTTCTCCGCTTTTTTTTCATCGCAATTCGCTTCTCGTTTACACAACTCATTCCGTCAAAAGGAAAAAATGAAAATGGAAAATTCCGTTGAAAAAATTCTACGCCTACTGTATATCGGTAATCTCATTTTCGAGTATAAACCCGCGCGGTTACAAAATCCTAGCTATCAAAATTTTATAGGGAATACGCGAGATCGGCCGGGAATTTCCGCGGAAAATCGAAAATTGAGTGTGTGTATCGAATAACGGGGAATTTGGGTCAAGTATAGCGAGAACACGAGGGATATGCCATTAATTATTTCGACGTTTATTCTATTTTCCAAGAGACAGGTGCGGTTTTTCCCGAAACGCGTGTATGTATAGGAAGGCCTCCCGCGTAATTAAACGCCAGCTGGATAATATACACGGCTGATCCACGACGGCATAGCATAACAATAAATTAAATAATAAATTACGCTCTCCCTCTCTCCCTCGCGAAATTGGCCCACACGGTAAATCGACAGGGTCGCAATTGGCTTCGTAACTCGTCGCGAAGGCTCGTTGTATTTTTACAGATCGGTAAATAAAAATCAAAATAAAATCCCTATCAATATGCAAGCTCGAGTGATGGCGGGTATGGAATAAATTCGCGTCGATTCAACGTAATTCTGCCAATCTGGAAACTGTTTGTCGCGAATTTAATTCGCTGCTCGTACGCTCGGCCCACCGGCTCTCCAATTGAAATTCATAGCTTTATTATCATCTCGCGTAATCTCGATAAAGATAAGTCATTCAGAGCTGAAATTCGCTATCCGATCGGGAATTATTATTATTGGACGAAGTGAGCGCACGGTGTACACGGATACTGTTGGTGTCGTGTGTCTCCAAACGGGGGGACGAATTAAATCAGCGCGGTTTGAAAGAAGGCGCGGCTCGGCATCGAAATCGATGGGAGGGTGGAATCTATTACGCGGTGAATATCGCGTTCCTGGGAATTCCCATCCTACGTGCCTCTCTTTCCGTAATTAAATGTCATCGATTATTTTTTTTTCACTCTCACTCTCTCCCTTTTTTCTTTTCCGTCCGTCTATTCGCTCGGCCGCTCTCGAGACTCGATATAGCGAATCGTCAAGGCGCGTCTTACCGCACCGTCTCGACTCGCAACGAATTAATTCAGCTATTTGCGAAATTTAATGCATTTCCAATCAACGGCATCTCAATCGAGCGATCGAAATGCCCCAGTTTTGACGCGCGGTGGGGATTTAATTATGCTAGGGGGAATAAAAATCGATCGGGTCAAACGGAATGGCTAATGCCTCGGTTAACGGTGTATTCTCGTCTGCTCTTTGGTTCACGTGTCCGTTTACACAGGTTTCTCATGCGAATTCCCTTACACGAGGACAAGAGCGAGAGAGAGAGAGAGAGAGAGAGAGAGAGAGAGTTCGAATTTCCGAGCTCGAAGCATTCAAATGATCAGTGACGCGGAAACAGCGAATTCCCATTTAATCAGGAAACGGCGGGCTCGAATCAGCCGAGAAAGGATAAGACCTCCAATTAATTATGATACTCTTTGAAATCCCGCTTTATCTGCTTGTAATCCAATTTTCTGCCTGGCGCGCCCATAGCACCGTAAAAGACGATTCTCGCGCGGAATCTCGAACGGGGCGATGTTATAAAATCCGTAGCGTCAAATGGGGGATGAAAATCGTCGCGAGTGGCGTGGAGCTGGTAAGGACGAGAGAGAGAGAGAGAGAGAGAGAGAGAGAGAGAGAGAGAAAGAGAGAAAAAAAGGAAATTTCGCGCGATATATAAGGCGAAACTTTCGGAATCGAGCGCAACCGGAAAATGCAGTTAAGGGACGCCGGAGTGTCGCGAGAACATCGAATCTCCGTTTAATCAGCGCCTTTTAGACGGGCCTCGGATAAGTCTGGTAATTAGTTATAGAGGTCGCTTTGAGCTCGGTCCGCTCGCTCGACGTTTCCACCTAATCCGATTTTCCGCCTCGTATCCGGGGATGTCTCGCGAAGAAAACGAGAGAGAGAGAGAGAGGGGGGGAGAGGGAGGGACAAACTAGAGGAGCAGAGTTCTCAACTCGAAAAATATGACACACTCCGGAGCAGAAAAATAGTGTGAATATCATTGGTAAACACGATTATTGTTACACCCGAGCAAGAAAATTCCTACGGTTATTAAGTTGGTATTTTACACTTTTTACCGCAATTGCCACTCTTATTTGGTTGTTTTCTTCTTATAATTGATTTAAAATATGAAAATGATTGATGATTGAATGATATGAATTGAACAAACAAAATTTTAAAACCAACGAATTCAATTTTTAACGATGTTTTCTCAACCAATGTATTCGTTAAATGTAGGTTTCAGCTTGAAAGGTTAAATTCAAAAAAGTATGAAAATCCTAGGATTTATTTCCTTTGTAAAAAAAAAAACAGGATCTACCCACAATAAATTTCCATACGAGCTCGCTCCTTGAGTCATCGACGCACGTATTGCAAATAACACTGCGGTATAGGTAGACTCTCGTGTTGCTTACTTTCGCGTTAGCTGGCTGAGAAAAAGCGTGGAAGATCCATTTCTTCCCCGTCTCTCTCTTTCTCCCTTTCTCTTGTTGATATCGCGTCGATCCGCGAATCCGCTTAAATCATGGAGAGATAGCTCGAGAGAACGGAAGGATTTATATGTTTCTTCCCTTTTTACACCGACTCTCGTAAATTCAGCCACGGGCACCAGTGGGGCTGTTCGATAAGTAGACGTGCTTCACCTCTCTCCTCCGCGTCTTCGCGTATATTTCATAAATTTCGCAGTACGGCTGTCCTCGGTTTCTCTTCAAGATGTCGATACCCCCGAGCCGCGTATCGATTCACCACCTCGCCCCCGTCACCGAATCAAGAATCGCCTCTCCACTCGTATTATATTTTCCGCGTTTACGCTACTCGTTTTCCATATTTTACCGAGAAATTATACGAGCGAAAGCGGGACAACACCGAAAACGCGTTCGGCGAAGTCCTCGCATTATCTCGCGCGATGAACCAACTACATCGAGACTTGATTGGACC
>NCVS01000947.1:290700-310859 GCA_003055095.1 Goniozus legneri | reverse complement strand
TGGGTTTTCACCGGAAAAATAGAGAGCGTATCGCGAAAATGGCGCCGATGTCCAAGGTTCATTTGCAGGGAAATGTTTTATATATACTATGGATGCGAATTCGATTTTCGAATCGAGAGTTGTCACGTATGTGTACACATATAATACACGGGGTGTTCGAAAAATCATGATACGCGACCACACCAACAGTATAATCGAAAAACTAGGAAGAAAAAAAAAAATTTAATTCAAAAATTGAAAACGATCGATTTCGTAAAACTCTTGCCTTGATTTCTTTGAAATTTCACGCGTTTTCGGAGAAGAATTTCTAACAAATTTTAACATTTCGAACGGAATTTTTTAAACACCATTTACGTGGTACGTTTCGGGCAGCCAGTGACTCGCGTTAAACATCGAGAGTCGTGCAAAAATTTTCGATGTTTTATGGATCGTGTTTGCCGACAGGTCGATTAATACGAGAGGTTTAATTGTTCGATATAGTCACTGATATCGACTGAAAAATCACTCGAGCGTTTATATATACGAGAGTCGCGTGAGTCGGTATTTGCACAAAACAAATTCACCGATATTTGAAAAGAACGTGTAATAACGTGCTCAACTACATTTCCTGTTTGTTTACGGATTGTGCATAATTCGGAATTTTTGCCGATAATCATATCTCGCTTGTTCACCGGTCGACTATTTTTCCGTGAGTAGCGGATTATTTTACGGTGAAATTTTTGCCTCGCGAAAATCGAAACTCGCTGATGGCTGCGCGTTATTCGTTTGGTTACTGTATAATTCGATTTCATCGAAGAATTCGACTGACGATTCGAAAATTTTATAGTGATTTTTTTTACTAAATTGATTTTATCAATAAATAAATTTCGAGGGAAACGGGATTAGAATTTTACTATTAACACTTCCAGATTAAAAATAAACTTTTCAACAAAATTAAAAGAACGCCAGCTGATAAAGTTTGCCGTTAAAGAACTTTTCATCGGGGGACTACAATTTTTCAAGATGTAAATGTTTAATCTGTAATTCGTGTTAATCAGGTTAAACTTTTTCCTAGATTTTGAAACACATATATTTCAAGATGAGGTAGGAAAATCGATTTTTCAACATTTTCACGATAACCCCTTAATACTGTACAGAGATATAGCAGTGTGTGTAAAGCGAGGGGCGAGAGTTATTTTTCGGCGAGCGTGTAGAAGGTAATTCAACGGCGGGGCGCGAAGCCACGGTTGCTTTTTGTCACGGTGCATCGTAAATTCGCTCTTAATTAAGGTAGCCAGATGCGCGGAATATCGCGTCGACGTTATACGCCGCTTAAACCGAACTTCGTAACGTGTTTTGCACGACGACGACGGCGACGACTTGCGAAAAATTATTAACTCTTTGTGCATCGCCAAGTTTAAAACCGGACCGCGTTATTTCCAGCTTGTTTAACCGAGAGACTCTCGTGGCCGCTTTTTCCAACGGCCCGGACGAAATAATCGAACGAGCACGCGTAGAAAAATTCATAACTACGAGAGGGTTCGACCTCTCCTGTGTAGTATAACACGCGGTGAATTTACACGAAGGCACGAGCTAATGGACGAACGGCTAATCCGTAATCGCTAATTACATCGTGTTAAATCTGACGTATTCGGGCGAGAGCGCGTCTCTACTAGCTGACGTTATCCAGCGGTGGCTCGTGATTGGTAACCGCGATAACTGCTCGAGCAATTAGCCGCACGTCGAAATCGATCGTCGTTGACTCTCTCGCGAGTTTTCTTCCCCCGGCGTGTGAAATCGTCGCGAAATAACAACAGCGAGCGGATTCCGAAATTCTCGCAAAACGCTTTCGTAATCCTCGTCTAATGACGGGTGCCCGACCTGTTTTTCGCACTGATGACGCAACATCGGGATGGATTTACCGCGCGCGGGATTACCAGGAGAATAATGCACCCGGAGTTGAACGACCAGTTTTTCTTTTCATCGATTCACACGCGCGCTCTTAATCCTCGAGCGCAAGCGCCGCACACGCTGTCCGTTTAAAGGGAAATGTCGTACACTCGTTGTAAAGTGGAGTGAGTGAAATTTTTTGTTCGCTGTGCATATAAACACTCCTCAAGAAAATTAAAGGAAATTACAGAAACGCTAGTTGATACAGTTTGCTTTAAAAATTAAAGAATATTTTATACTCTGTTGAAATCCTTTTTTGTCATACGCGTTTCTCTAATTTCTCGTGGTATACATATGTATACATACATATACATTTCTGCGTAATGACATATTTAAAAGTAATCCCAGCGTTGGTTTTCGAGATATAAATTTTTAAAACCAAAATGAGTAGCCTTTTATGGATGAACTCGTTCTATTTGTAGTTTGAGAATGTATGCACAGAAAATTGAGTAAAAAACCGCCAGGAAGTAGATTATTCACATAAAATGCGTTTCCAATTACATTCAATTCTAAGATATTCCACATTCAACGTAAATGAAGTTTATACGAAGCCGAGATTCGAAACGTGTATTCTCATCCAATGTACAAAAAACAATTTCATACATAATCCTTCGAGAATGTAATGTAAAGTAGTATTTATAATATATTAAGAATTCGAATACCTAATTTGGTATAATTTTTAAATTATTTGAAATTGGCGATTCATTAGGATTCATTTTCATTCATTTTTGCAAAATGGAATGCACAATTCTACCTTAAACAGGCAGAATGTATCCACCGGGGGGTCTCTCTCGGTGTATTTACGTCTAAATTGCTGATTCCCCCGACGCGAATTTAATTCTCGTACCGTTCTTTCTTTCCGAACCCCCGGCGCACACACCGCGCGTTTTATCGCTTCCGCGGTGATATAGCCGAGTCTGAAAAATTCGCGAAATCGGATTTCACCGGCGATATACGCCGTTTACCTTTAATCTACGCGATATTTATATCCCGCGGGCCCGAGCAATTAGTCTTCTTGCTTATCTAAAAATACGAGTAAAAGTCATTCCTGGTGATCGGATTACGCGCCGTTGGATGCTAATGAATTGCAAATGCATCCGCTCTTATATGCAACGTGGATATGTGTCTCTTTGCCGACGTAGAGAAAGAACGAGAGAGAAGCTCCTTTGGACCGGACAAATTTGTTTTTCATTCGAACAAATTTGTTCATTAAAATGGTCTAACAGTTCGTTTCGGGAAATACTATTTTTCGTGTTTTCAAATATTTATCTACCCCGTAAAAACAAATTTCCATTGCGAAAAGGATAAGAATCGAACGTTTCCGCTAAATTTCAAACTGAGCAAAATATTTTTTCTCGAACGATAGGATTCGACAACATCAAACAAAAGTTATAAAAATATTTGTTTTTCGCAAACAAATTTCAATTCACGACGCAAACAATACTTTTTCCGTACACGAATGGCACTGTTTACGCGCAATGTAGCAACTCCCTCGTATAATGAGAAGTCTCGCTCGAACAAAGGGTAGCAATAATCCACTTGATGGAATACACCGAGTCGGTTCCTCCCGCGATAAGGCTTATCGAAACTCGAACTAACGACGACACCTTCGTTTCCTGTTTGCAGAGATTGCGACCCGAGACATCGAGAGTGGCAGCGGCGTTATGGCTTTCGCTCCTCCTCGCGACGATTCTACCAACGAGTTCGGCCATCTCGTCCTACTGTCCGAACGGATGCACCTGCGACGACGAGACCCTCGTCGTTTCCTGCATCGGCGTTAATCTCGACGTAATACCGATCGCCCTGAACCCGAGCATCCAGCGCATTATCCTCAAGGAGAACCGTATCAAGATCGTCGACGCGGCGTTCAACTTTTACGGGGACCTACGTAACATCGATTTGTCGAACAACCACCTAATCACCATACCCAACGGTAGTTTCCAAGCGCAGAAGCAACTGGTGGAGCTGCACTTGAAGCACAACAAGATATCCGCCCTCACCGAGAAGACCTTTCAGGGCCTCTCGTCGTTGACCGTCTTGAACCTCCGCGACAATTACCTAGAGACCCTGAGGAACGGTCTCTTCGTCTCGTTAACGAAGTTGGAGGAACTCGATCTCGGCCAGAATCGAATATCGAGAATCGAACCCGACGCCTTTCAGAATCTCAGTACTCTCAGGGTGCTGTACCTGGACGACAATCAGCTGAGGACGGTACCATCGACGGCGATGGCTCCGTTAAACGCCCTGGCGGAGCTGCACATCGGCTGGAACGCGTTCGTCAGTCTGCCGGAGGACGCGTTCAAAGGGTTGGAGCAATTGACGGTTCTCGACGTGATGGGAGCTGGCTTGGAGAACATCAGCGACGGCGCTTTTCGCGGTCTCAACGCTCTCAGGACTCTCAAGCTAGCTGGCAACAAGCTCAAGATCGTCCCCACGAAACAATTGGCCACCCTACCGCGCCTCGAGGAGCTCACGCTCGGACAAAATCTGTTCGTCAGCCTGAAAGCGGGCGCTTTTCAAGGTCTGAGCAAGCTGAAGAAGCTCGACATATCGGGAGCGAAATCGCTGAGCGTCGTCGAACGTGGCGCGTTCTCCGACAACGCGAATCTCGAATCCCTCGTGCTCAACAGCAACAAACAACTGAGCTCCATGGAGGACGGCTCCCTGGCCGGTCTTCCGAATCTGCGGCATTTAATGTTGCGCGACAACGCCTTCGCGGAATTCTCCGAGTCCCTCGTGGCCTGGAACGAGTTACGTAGATTGGACTTGAGCGAGAATCCTATCGTCTGCGACTGCGGCATACTCTGGCTGTCGGAAGTTCTCGCGGCTAGGAACTCGAGTCCTGTGATATGCGCGGAACCGCCAGAGCTGAAGGGCAAATCGTTGAAGGGCATGACACCGGACGAGCTGAACTGCGCCTTCTCGGATCCGCGGAAGCAGGCGCTGCTCGCGACACTCTGCGCCGGTGGACTGGCTCTCTTTACGGGACTAGCTCTCATCTTCTACTACAGATGCCGCAGACGCGTCCGGGACGCCCTCAAAGACTACAAATGGAAGAATCGAGCGATCTCTCGGAAAGAGCACGAGTACCAGAAGACCTTCTCCGAGGACGAGTACATAGTCCGCTCGGCCCACCCTCACCACCATCATCACCACTTGCAACAACAGCAGCAGCTACCCAGCCACCATCATCAGCATCATCTTCAGCAGCAGCAGCTCCAGCACAACTCTCAAGTCGCCGCGGGCGTGAAGCCGATACCGGTGACGGAACTGTAGCTAGAACTTCGGGCAGCGAGCCCAGGTACAGGCGGTGTCTGGTTTCTGCCCCACAGCAGCACGACACTAGCCGAGGGCTTCACCTACATCGGTGGCGAGAGCGCACGTCAGATGCGTCGCCCGGGCACGCTGCCCAGCGTCAATTCCACGGCTCATCGGGCCATCCCGAACGGTACCTGCGTCGACGGGAACAACTGCGCCCAGCCGGACGCCGTTAGCAACAATCTAGCCGGCAGGGCTCATTACTCCAATCACTCCCTACGTCGTGCACCCCAGTTGCACGGTAACGATGGCAACCTCGATAGAATGCAAAACGACTCGAGGATCCAGAACGGCGTGGCCGGGCACCCACCCCCGTTGCCGGCCAGGCACAACAACTATCCCACCCTGCCCGTCAACGGACACGCCAACGCCCACCACTATCATCGCACCATCGGCCGCGATCGCAAGCTCGCTCACCAGCAGCAGCAGCAATCCCACGAGAGGAACGCCGTCGACGATCACCGGGACGGCCGGATGGAGCTCGAGATGCGGGACGACCTCGACGCGATATCCGGCATCGGGACTTATCGCGCATAAGATTATGCCACGGTTGACGCCTTCCGCGGGCCAACCGACTCGGACGCGAGTATGCGCGAGCGCGTCAATCGCGGCATAGTTATCAACGTTTGATCGATCTAGATTAATCGCATTCCGTATCGAGCATACAATCAATGTTTTTTAGATGTCGCGAACACTATTTTGTTAATTAGGCGACGAGTGCGTGTGTGTGTGTGGGGGAGCGAGCGAAAGGAAGAGGGCTAACTGAGAAAGCAACTTTTTGAGAGAATTACTTAAAAATTCCATTTTATTTTAACGAAGATAAATTGTTCATATGGAAACCTAATCGGGATTTGTCCACTTTTGAACAATTTCAGTTATTCTAAACGACAACTACGGGGAGAAAATTTCTAGATCGACCAAGTATTTTTTATTGACTAAAATATTGGTAATTGAACCGAACTCGGTTATATATCAATATTTAATACGATTAAAAATATCGAGTCGATTTTTCGTAAGGAACGCGTTGCGCTGTAATTTTTGTACAGTTGTCGCTTACAATAACCAACCTGTTTTCTCAGTAAACAGAGAAAGAGAGATAGTAATTGACAGAACGTACGAGAGTTATTGTGTAAATAGTCGTGAATCGGTCAGTGCTCGACGATTGTAATTACCCACCCTCATACATATGTAATTGGACACGTGTGCGCGAGCGCGCGCGCGCGCGTATGGGCGATGATCGACGATGAGAGCGGCAATTGTCAGACGTCAGAGATGGAGGAAAAGCGGGTTGAGGCGTTTTGTCGCGCGTGTCCGGGACGCGCGCAGTGAGTGGAGCCGGGGTCCAGAAGCTGCTGCACCATCGATCGACGCGCGAGAGAGACACAACACACGATGGCCGATTCCCCCTCTCCGCCCCTCCCTCATTCTCTCTCTCTCTCTCTCTCTCTCTCTCACTCTTTCGTAGAGCTCCACCGCGACAGGTTGGGGGAGCCAACGGCGTTTTCTTAACTCCGTTGTACGGCGAGAGTTATTATTTATCGTCTACGAGGGGTTGGGGTGCGTTTTCGTGTAACGAGGATCCTTTCGCGGCTGTGGCGGGGCGGCCCGCGCGGGCACGGGAACCTCTGACCGTCAGATGCTGGAGACTAGGAACTAAGTTCGATAATGGATTGGTCTACGAAATCCGCAAGCTCGAGAGTCACGTTGCGAAGCGAGTGTGTCCTCTCGTTATTACGGCCTCGCTGTTCGTCTCTATACTATATAGGGTGTCCTGGAATGACGTGCGTCGAGCGGTTGATAGCTCGTGAAATTTTCAACGGATACGTCCTTTTTCATTTTTCCCTACGACGCACGGGTTTCGAGTTATAGCGATTTTTCGCAAACCAATCGAGAACCTTTTATTTTGAGCGTGACTAAAATACATCTCGAATATATTCCAATTCGATATACATATTTGAATATAATTTATTTTAACATTGATATTCGATAGATATATGTATACTTTCTTAGATAGAGATATATGCGGATTTCATTTGGCAAATTGGCATTTTTTATTTAAAAAAAAATTTGATTGCATTCTAATTACGTGAGAGTCACACAGCCAAAGGTAGTCTCCGATTGTTCAACGAAAGACACTGATAACTCGAACTCTGGGTCACCCAGTACAGGTCGAGTTCAGCGCAAAGTGAGCGTCGATCGTGCGCACCGGATCGGCCGAACGACGAGGCGGAACTTTCTTAAAACAAAAGAGAGCAGCACCCTCGCGAGACTCGTCGAAAATTTTCAACGTTTACGACGCACGACGCCGCCAGAGCGAAATTGCTCGTGTATCATAAAAGAGAACGAACCGGAGATAAACCTCCTCTAGCCATAGCGTTGAGGACGTTTATTACGCGTAGGTATAAGCACGGAAGAGAACGAGAAAAAAAAGGAGAGGAGAAAAAGTTGTTTAAAGTTCTACATATATCGTACATTCTAAACGGTCGGTTTATTTTGCGAAACGGAAGGGAGAGATTTCGCGACGCACAGTTCAGCCAGTGTTTCGCGATCTCGGTTATCTTCGTAATTAAGATAGCATCGACCGAAGAGCACCCCAGACTGGACGAAATACCAAACTCGCGAGAAAATCGCATCGGAGTAACGGAATTTTCACTGCGAATGCCCATAAATATCTATGGATTTTAAAGAGAGACTTCTCTGTCCGTCTCTCTCTCCCTCGCTTCTTCCCTCTCGCGATTTTATTTTCTCGTAAAAGTCGTTCGTACCGCTCAACCAACTGAGAAGAAATCCAGCTTTTATTTTTTATCGTTAGCTCGCGACCAGATACCCGACGACAGTGTAGACGCTATCGGACTCGCGATTGCGCATAAATTTCATTCGCCGTAACGATATCCGTTTTAATAACGCCCGTCGAGGAGAGAGAGAATTAGAAAAAAGGAACGTTTGACGAATCCCAAAAGTGTCCACTATTCGAGAGTGTTTAATTGCGTTTCCTCGGTGCGCGCGTGTCGCTCGGTCGAATTTCGAGCGAGAGGTGGTTTTCGAGCTCCCCTGGTCATTAAAGAAGAAATCTGAATGCGGATGGCTGGGGAGGAAGAGAGAAACGGGAAGACAAAAAGAGAAAGAGAGAATACGCGAATCGCTGAACGCGCTGGAACGATGTACTTTACGGAACGAGATTATTTTTCCGGCTGAGTGTACCCAGTGGAATTCCACGGTCACCCCAGCCGAGAAAGGTGACTGCACCTTGAATCGACTTCGGGTGGCACCGGAGTGAGAGAGCCCGCGTTGGGCGTGGAGGTAGCGGAATTTCAGCTCTGTTAAAATCTACGGGCGACCTCCCTACCCCTAGCTGCGGATGATACCAAGTTTTAGCTGGGACCGAGTATCACTGTTAAAAAGTCGTTACCTAGCCCTCTCTCTCTCTCTCTCTCTCTCTCTCTCTCTCTCTCTTTCTCTCTGTACGCGATGTGGAAAAATTACTTTTCAGGAGCAGCTCGCGCCGCTGGCAACTTTGCGTATTAAAGCACAACTTTTGCGTTTATGTAAAAATTAAAGAACCGTTTCACTCGGTACGACGTCGTTCGCTCGAAATTCCACCTCTCGATTGCTCCCTTTTTCTATCGGCCGCCGTTCCGTGATCGGGCCAATTAACATCGGCTTTAACAGCCCCCGATAGTTTTCCCTTCTTTCGTCTGATATCTGAAAAATTCAAGAGAGAGAAAAAAAAACATTCCTCGCCGATCAGGCACAGAACCATTACGAGCGAAAAGCGACGAGAAGATTTTTTTCCTTTCGTTGATTCGCGACGCGACGTAACAGTATTCGATTTTGCGCTGCCATGTACGGTTTAAGTAAACACGTATACATCCACAGTGTTCAAGATGATATCATTTCCGAGTGTAATTTGTAATTTGAATGCGAGTGTAACTGTATCGATGCGATCGGAGGTGCTCGAACGCGTTTACCGACTAGCGTGGAGCTATTCAGAAAGGCACTGCGACTCTATCCAAATTGTTTTCTCTATACTCGTACATGGGTACTCAAAATACATGATCATTTTTAACTTTGTAAATTTATAAGAAAGTTTTTGTTCGTTATTTATACGTTTTTTATAAATTTATTTTTATTATTTCGGGCGATTGGTAGAAATACCATCGCGAAATGAGGTAGATTTTAAGCGAGAAGTGCAAATGTACGAAATTTATTACACGCACGCGATACAGGAACGAAAAATTCGAAAATGTTGATTAACGTCCGATGCCACGTATAGAGCACTGAAATTTTGAATGCGCGTACACAATAATCGCCAAGACGATGTTTTGTAATTTCGGTTTTTCAATGTTTCGTAAAAACCGAGCAAAGTACTCTTCATTGAATGCAGTAGCGTGTAATTATAATATCGGGGTCAAGTATCATAGGTAGAATGAGAAAAAAAGAATATTACCCGCGAAGATAAAATGGGAAGATGTATATTTTACGATATGAAGGTCGTACGAAAAAGAAGAGAAAAAAAATGTAGTATAACGTATCGTATTGCTAGTCAACCGACACGTTCAGGATAAAGCGCGAATGATAAATTTTGAACTTAGTATCGGTCGAGTAAATTAATCGTCGATGATATTAAATTATTGTACAAAAAAAAATTAAACGAGGGAAAATTGAAAAAAAGTGTTTGGCGCCAATAGTTTGTAAGGCCTATTGTTTTATATTTCCGATTAGGTTAATACGTACGAAGTATTTGTAATTTTTGCGCCAAAGCGAACCGTGCGCACTTGGTATCTATGCACACGACTTATCCACGTTCCTTCTGCGTGTCGAGGCGGTATAGACCGTCTGTTGTCGGAGACCAACGCGAAGACAGTTACCATATTAAGCGTGCAATCGTCGTGCAACGTTCTATTTCGAGAACGCGAGACATCGTCGCGAGATGTGTATAATGTTAGCCCCCCATTTTCGGAAAATGGAACTTTATAAAATTGTACTCTACTTGTTTTATATTGTACGAACTCTGGAAGGAAAATAGAAAAAATATGTTTATATTTAAATAACCTGGCGAGTAATTTCTGGATTGACCTCATTGCATAGAGCTGAATAAAATTAAATTAATTAAAGAATATGAGATTTCAAAAAAATTTCCCGCAAGTCTCCACGAGACTCAGGTACTATATGGGTAGCCCTGAAAATTTGAAAAAAATTTCTGTATCGACAGGGAGTTGATACAGTACCTAGGTTTCGCGGGGACTTGCGAGAAAGTTTTCCCGAATCTTATATTCTTGGTTCAGTTACATTTTATTGTGCTCTGGGCAACGAGAGCAATCTAGAAACTACGTGCCAAATCATGTAAATATAACTATATATATATATATTTTTTTTTTCAATTTTTTTAATTTTTGTTGTGGGTGCCATACAGTATTCGTCTTCATAACGTTCTTCATAAATGGAGGAATAACATTATATATATCGTCGCGAGATGCGATCGAAGGAAAAGACCATGAGAAGCTGGATTCGTGGAACTCAGTGCACGTATAAATTATTTTTCGTTACAAGCCAATACGAGTGCAATGAGAAATGTGTCGCGCGAACGTATTGCACGCTCCCCTGCTAACCGATATAATCGAAACTTCAATTATCGGCATATCCTTAACGTACTTAAGCGAGGAAGCCCCCCAAGGGGCTCGTCGCTCATTTGAATCGCGTTGGTCGTAGGGGCAGACGCGCTCTCGTTGTGTAGAGTCACGCGCCAAATTTTCGATAACCGCACCAACTGTAAACCGGCGACTGACTTCTATGTCGCTTTTCCCAATTCTTCGAGCTCGTCATTCTAACTAAAGCGTTATTCGTGTCTAGCGACCGTTTAAGCGGGCGCTTCCTAGCCCGTAATAATTGTTCACACACATATACACATTCACACACAGAGAACGTGCGGCTCAATTCGAAGCGGGGATTCAGTCGGCAGGCAACACTGTACATTTCGTGTAAAGCATAGCGGAGCCTTATTGAGAAAGCAATATACATCCCTTAACTGCTTAAAGTATTTTCAAGCTGCTAATCTACTTGAGTGGTTAATTCCTACGCTAGTTTACGGCGTCTCGCCCACTTGAACGCGAGTTCCCCAACATTGCGGAGGAACCGGTGTTTTCAGTACTCGTGAGATACGTCCACGAACATATCGCGCGATAACGATTCCATTTATGACGTACTTCCGATTTTTCACGTCTTTTTCGTTACGAAATTTCGATCTCTCGATTCGACTCTCGCGACAAATTCGTTTTGATATTTATTTATTTTTGTCTTTATCGGTTTTCTATATTCCGCGTGCGAGTAATTTTCTCATTCGAGAATTCTAATATATAGTTTAGATGGAAGTATTGCCGTTATTTCGTGGACATCGTGATCTCTCGATTTCTTGTACATAAAACTCGAGACGTAAGCGTTAAAAGAAAATCATTCATCGCCTATAATCGATTTTTCTCCCACTTATCGAAACTTTATTATTGTACTATAATGGGAGCGTTGTCGTGCTTCTTTGGCCCTCTTTTTTGGTAACTGAATTTGCGGTACCAATGGAGAGTCGGAATGTAAATAGTGCGTTAAAAAAAAAAATAAAAAAAAAGATGGCCATAGAATCAAGATTCGCTCGAAAACGATAGCCGTGCTCCGATTTCGGCATAAAAGATAAGCGATACTGTATTAGACTCGCGAAAGCCGACCGGGGAGATAGCGGTTTTCTACAGTCATTGGGCCATAACATAGGTCATTAAATATAATAATATTATACAAGAATATTCCAGCGTTATTTTGTACATAAACAACTTTATCAACGGATATTAAGAAATCATCAATAAATCTATATATAAAAAATTCAATTTTGTTGTTCTTGACCTACCATAAACTCAAACCACTCCGCAATTTCAAAATAGGAAATTTCACTGTATCTATTATTATGCTGCGATAATAAATTATTTATTGTCTTAATAATAAACAGTTTTTATTATGTATCTTTTTAAAATGTCATTCATATACACATTGTCTGATTACATATACACACTAAAAAACCAAACATTTTTATTAAGTTACGATATATTCTGCATAGAACATCGCAAAGACAAATTTGTTGATTCTTATGATTGGATTTCTAAAAAAATACTTCAATGCATATCATATTATGTTTCAACTTAAAGTCATAAACATTTTTGAATTATTCACTTACCAGACAACAATTCGAGAAAAAAACGCATTCATTCTTATTTATATAATTTTTACAAATAATTTATGAAATGTGTTATTATATCATTTTGTTAAAATACAATTAATGCTTTTTGCTCATCGCTATACCTAACGTGAGAACACCTGCAATACCAGCGACAATACCTCCTGCTATAGCCATACCTTTTATTCCTTCTACAAGACACAAAAATAATGTTATTAGCTTATTACCGAGAGCAAAAAATATTTTTGATATTCAGTTAAATGTATTTATACCTTGTTTCATTCTAGTTTTGATTTCTTTTTCCAATTCGTGTACTTGCGAATTACCAGGTTCAATTTGAAGGAATGCACGACAATAATCCAATGCCTTGTTATATTCCTAAACAAAGCATCGATTACACATAAGTATCGAATATTGCATCATAGAACTATAATGAGTTAATTAGAAATAAAAAATAATACCTTTATTTTAGCATTTCCAATAGCCAGAAAATATAAGCAATCTCTCTTCTGATCTTCTCCAGAATTATTATAAAGATCTTGTAGCATTAAGATTCCTTTCTTTATGTCAGCAGAATATCGACTTCGAACAAGGCACCAAGCATATTCGAATTGCGTTTTATTTGTAACCGCTGATTCTCTCAATTCTTGATAATACAATTGCTCGAATTTCTGTAAAAGTTTTTGATAAGATTTCCTTGAAACATGACTCATAACTTATCAATTATCAAATCAAATAAAATCAACATAACCTAGATTTCCATTGCACAAAAGTAATTCTGACAAGTTGTATTTTTTTCAAATCAAGTCTTATTAAATGTACTTTCTTTTTCAAATATTGTAATAATTTTTTATGTAATAAAAAATATAATTACCCTTAAATCTTCATCTAAAACCACGTCTGCCAATAAGTTATCCATAATGGTAGTTTTTACTGACTTGGCAATTCACTCTCTGGACACAGAACTTAATATCGAGACGAAAATCTAAACAAAATAAGTAAATATAGCCAATTAAAATAATATTTCTTCGGATTAAAATATATTATCCTATTTAATTTTACATACGTATCAAAAATTAAATGCGAAACGTCATCTGCTTCTTATTATTGACTACACTGCCGTCTAGTGGGGATTTTTGTCATTACTTCATATTTGCAATCACTACAAAAAAAATGTGCAAACAAAATTCGAATTTGGTATAATTCGTAAATATAAAATTGGTATGAATTATTAATAAGTCAGATTGATATATAAATAAAGTACTATTAATTTATTTGAAATATTTTAACTATAGCTTTGTTTGAAAATACAGTTTTTAAGCAGAAGAAAATAAGGCATTTAAATGTTTAGTAGTAGAATATAAAGGTAAACCCACCACTGTATAAAAATCACCATCGATTCGCTCAATTAAGCATCCACCTATACCTTGCACTCCATATCCCCCAGCTTTGTCGCTGAAAAAATTTTATAATCAATGTAATAATAATATATGTATTACATATTATTCTTTGTAAAAAAATGTTAATAGTTCACACTGAAAAATTATTGCAAAAACTCACAGTGGTTCTCCAGTATTTACATAAGCTTGTATTTCCTCTCTTGATACATCGCCAAACTTAACTGTAGTTTTTTCATAAAAATGGATTTCCTTTTGTGGTGTTTTCAAACAAACACCAGTATAAACATCATGTTCTCGATTCGCTAAACTAAAAAATAATGAGTTATGAATTACTATATAACTCTATATTGGAAAATTTAATTTAACCTACCAACAGAGCATTTCGAAAGCGTTCTTTTTGTCTTTTGGTTTGCCATATATTGTATCCTCAATAGTTACAAGAGTATCGGCTCCAATTATCAGCACTGGTGGTATTTTATCATATTTTACACGCTCATACACTTCATGTACTTTATTCTTTGCTAATTCAGTTACAAAATCACCATGGTTATTGTACAGACACCTGTCGAGATTTTCATCATATGTAGATGGAATGATTTCTGCTTTAATACCCTGAAATACATATTATCATTGCATTCCTATAATTTCAAATAATCGATCAACTTCTAATTACCATATTATTAATTATTTCTTGTCTTCTTGGAGAACCACTGGCTAAAATAACTCTACCAGTGGTTAACGCGCGAACAGTTGGTTCCAACATAACCTGTATTTTCACACACTATTTCGAATGTAACAACTAAATAATATTTGGTAGAAACTGATTTTGTAAAGAAATTTATTTACTAGACTTAGATTGATAATAAGTTAAAACTTGTTTCTCTTATGTTCAAAAAAGAAGTATCACACTTGCATAGAGGGCAGTACAATATTCACTTACTTTTACCACTTTTTCTATATTGTCTATAGGTAGTTAGGCTAGACACAGTCGTAATATGAAAAGTAGAAATGGAATGATCGATGTAAAGTCAAATTAGTTACACGAACAGCACTAAGTGTAATTCGGTTGAAAAAATTCAATTGAATTTAACTCTATTACCACCGAATAAAAATTTCACGATGAATGTAATTTGCAAATAAAAATCCAATGGATCAATTACGTAAAATTGATAGCAAAAGAAAAATTCGATCGAATTACGAATGAAAAAAATGAATTTATTTATCGAAAATAACTCTGAAAATCAACTGGTAACTGCCCTTTCGTTTTACGATTCAACGTAAACGGTAAATAAAAATTCTTGTGACTTATATAGATAATGTTACGTATTCCAAAATTGACAAACCGCAGGTATATTTGAAAAATATTGGAGCGGGAAGGACTATTTTCTCTGTATGTGTATGGGTATATGTACGTAGAGGATTCTAATACATCGTAATCGGTAAATTACGTAAATGCCGCATACCATGAACGAACCTAAAGGTCAGTCAGTGCGAGATCTTACATAATCGCAAGGCGAAAGGTTGACCCATCTTTACGCTAACAGACATCCCCCAGTTTGAACAAAGATTTAGAGGCATTTTTTCTCGTTCGTTGCACCTCGAGACGATATTATAACGCGAATTATGCCGATATTTGATTAACGGACTAGCGACACGCGAATTCAGGCGCGAGCATTTGACGTCTGTGAGTGACGAGTTACGTGACGCTCGGAGAACATACTTTAGACACATTACGAGAAAACCAGTGACGATCGTTATTTTTTCGAGAGACTTCGAAAGAGTTACAACTAATCTAAGAAATTATGAAACGAAGATCCTAATTTGAATCTCGGATGACAAAAATCATATACAGAAATATGCTCGCCGAGGAAAAATTGAGAATCCATTTCAAATGACATTTGACGAGATACGGAGAATCGAAATGTTGACGCTCGAACTCTATCGACTGTATATCTGTACTTATGCCGCTATTATTTTTTCACGGCTCTAACAGAAGATGATATCGTAAGACCCGCGTATCGTAAAAATGTCCCACCGTGCAGTCGCGTGAACGTCTTCGGTTATATCGTAGTAGCAGCAGCCATGACACATGGATACGTAACATTACGCAACGGTAATATTGGACATTCGATATTAAAAGTTGTCAACCGTGGTGCAGTTTTATTGCACCACTGCTCTTTTCGTTAGCGCGCGCGTTTGAAAATTCCACGATATACATAATCGCTGGATCGTTTTGCCTACACCGACATTAATTTATTTCCCTTCTCCGTGCGATTCCGCAAAAACCGGCCGAACGTGTAGCCGGAGGCGAGGAAAAAATATTCATCAAGATACAAGTAAATCATCCTCGCCGACCGAAAAATGATTGACGTGTACTCACCAATTTCGGGATCTTTTTCTTCTCGCCGTTCCTCGAAATCTCTCGCCGCGATTATCGCGATGATAAATCTCACCCGGTCGACCGTAGCCGTTCGAGAATTGCCAAAGATGCGCCGATCAGGATTTTTTGAAACACTCGCGTTATACAGTCTACCAGCACTGAATAAAAAGTATATTTTGAATTATTAGCACTGTTATTAACTAATTGGAAAGTTTTTCGAAACACTCGCATCAAATATTTCATTGATTGAAATTGAAATGAGACTTGTGCGAGAGTATAATTTTTTAAATAACGAAACAGTGTAACGTGATGTACTTTACGAACATAGAAGTAATGCCAACTATTCAAAAATTTCCCGCTTCGGCAATAACGGAACCATTCAAATTTAGAATAAATTCCCCATAGTGTATTTTATCTCTTGATCAATCAATTTTATTAAATGAACATTTTTTTAACATTTATTAAAATATTCTATATTAAGTAATTCTATATTATTCTATATTATAATTTCTATATTAATTGTTACAAATTAATCAATATCGATGTCGATCAAATTTATTCCACAAAGTACTCCATGGAGATTTGTTAACTTTGTTGCGCCATCTACTAGTCAACGGGGTCAACCCTAAAATCAGTTTACTTATAGTCCTTTTGAAAGCATATGTTTTTGTCAATATTATTGAAAAAGAAATACTTTTCTTTGGGTCTTTGAGATCCCGAATAATGAATTTTACATCGGAATCGAAATTCGGCAGCTGTAAATTGGTAAAATATAATTTGTATATTGAATTTATCATTCAAAAATTGGATAAATTGAATATCACAGTTATGGTTAAAAGCAGTTTTTTATTATATTTATTGTATCTTAATTTAACAGTTGATAATTTCACAAATGCATCAACATCAAAATCGTAATCAACGACTTCAGAAACATGAAAAATATGTTCAAATCATATTATTTACAACTAATTTCGATTGGGAGAGAAATGCTAAGATTGGAATGAAAAAGTAGGGTTATCATAGACGAGAGACTCCACCAAAGGGTAAACCAATTTAACGCCACATTCACGCCTCGTCGTAAGTGTTTCGATAAACCCATATACCAAGTAAGTATACATACAGCTCGCTATATATTAATATACAAATTCGTCCTTTCATTTTTTGCATTTATCGTACGCCTCGCGAATCGTAGCTGTGCATTCATATTTATAAGTTTGCGCGATTGTTGGCGCGTCCGCTCCTTTGTCGCTTCTACGTTTATACTTAATACTTTGGGTATAAAGCGAGGAGCGTTATGCATATATCCACGTACACACAGGCACCGTTACCAGCACTTGTAGAGGCTTTCTATTCCACAGCTTTGTCGCGTTACGTTACGCGAGCTGTGTGTACCGCGCTCAGCTGACTCGGACGAGAAGACGTCGCGGATTCGCTCGCTACCTTACGCTCGACGGAGGCGGAAGGAGGGAGCAACGTAAGAGACCGTCCATTGGAATGCAAATTACGACTGGTAATATGCACGACAATTATAACTCCTAAAGTACACACAATGTAAGAGGACTCCGACGAATTGTTAAACTTAATTTTCGGATCTAGCCAGGCATGGCAAAACTCTCTCGACCCAATTATTGCAAAATAACAAAATTTCAGCCGAAAATTGCCGCGTTACGTTCTTTATTAACAACGTCTCGTACGAGTCTCGTACGCAATACCCGAGCTTCTTTATTTTTGGATTTTTCCTCCGACTTCATCCTCTTTTTCTCTCTTTCTCTCTTTTTTTTATCTCAGCACGACATTCTCCGTCGTAATATAAGTCGCTATTGTGCAGGTTGCACGATTGAACCTTCACGTTGCTTTGTTGCGTTTTCATTCAATGGCGTTATTTTCCGCGGAACGTGGTTTTTACGGGAGAAATATTTACGTGCGGACGGTTTGCATGTATATAAGGGGAGGACACAATGAGCTTGCGAGCACAGGCCAGGATTTTATAAGGAGGAATCGTGAACGTTCTAGGAGTATACGCGCGCGATGCCGAGCTCGGTGCATGAATGACACGATGTAAATGTCGGTATATGGCCGTGGATCGCCGGCTCGAAAGGTTGCATACACACGAACACACGTACACGAAGATTTCGCGCGAGGGCATCAATAATAGCGCGGAATTCGATTCGACATGGACAAGGTTGACTAGCTAAAAACAATTGACTCTCGAAAATTAGGCCCGAATAATTCGTAACAGACGCTAATTCCTTATTTTTCCAGTTTCTTTTTTCCTCGTTTTTACATTTCCCTCTCGGTTTTTTCCACCAAAGTTCACGGAATGCATTTGCATAATGCGATTCACATTGAAATTGCTTATAATGGTCAAACAATTAATTTACCCAGCGGCGCGATATCCTATAGAGGCAGAGGTTGGAGTTTTTAATTACAGTCATCTTCTCAGTGACAGATTACGTTTCCCTCGTGTATTTACAGTCACGCGTCTCACACATTAAGACGGATAATTTAATCTAAGAGGAAGTAAATACGCTCGTACTGCATTCTTTCGCGTGTCGTAACTCACATTTTTATTAACTTTCCTGACCGTTATAATATGACGGTTTCCTTCAACGTGGAAACAAGAGAGAAGGAGCGAGAGGAAGAGAGAAAATCACGAAAATGGACGATAATGAGGTTGCGCGTATGCGCGGATGTTCAATGCGGATGATATCGTACAGACGCGGATGCTGGAATGATAATTAAATAATAATCCTGACGTAACCAGAATCGTCTATCGCGAACGCGAAAACAAGTTGGATGCGCGGATCTTTTGTAAAACGCAGAATCGAACGGCTGGCATTTCCTATGGAAGTATGCGTGCAAAGGCGTAAGCGAGATTATAATAAAAACGCGCCGCGTATGAATAAGGCGTTAGATAATTCATCAAAACATCAGCTGACTTTGGTGGATCGCGGGACCGAGACTTGTACGGCAAATGTCAGGGTTAAACAGTGGAGAATAATTCGATAAATCAGCGGTATGCGCCGAGTTGAAAAGCGAATCCGAACGTGGGCAATTTGTCCCCGATTGAATTTTAATCCAATTTGCCTGAAGGGACGTTAGTCGAAAACCACCACCGAGTGGATTTCGCGTTTTGTCGAGATTCGACGCAAATTTCGCAAAAATAATAATACAATCGAATTTCCCAACCACGCCGTAGCGGCATCCTCGAACGCGAATAAACCGTGGTGTAACTCATATGCACTTATACGAGAGAAATATGCGAAGATGTAGATACGCATTGCGTGTACACCGCGTAATGCATTCGAATAAGCTATTCAAGGAAAGGAAAAGCAACGATACAATCGAATAAGGTACTATAACTGTCTTCGACCTAGACATTGCGTCCTTCTCGAACCTTGAAGACATTTTATGTACGTCCTTTTAAAGATCCAGGAAAACCGTCACCCTCGCGCGTTATCGTTCCGCTGACTCTAAATCCTTGTATACAGAATTTCTTTGTTTAAGCGTTATTCACTTGTATTTATACAAACCATATATTTAGAGAAAAAATTTCACATAGATTGGTCCAATATTTTTAAATCAAATATGGAAAATTATATTAAATATTTAAAAAATGTTATTCCAGTCAATCAATTTAAATTATTGTTTAATTGGACATACTGTTGTTTGTTTAAATTAATATTCCATTTAATTGAAATTCACTCGATTCGGTTAAATTTTCTCCTGACTATACCTTACTTCTACTATAGCCATGCCCGAATATTAGCGACTCGAATAATCCCAAGAGTTGCGAAAACAAATCAATCGTTGCAAAATTAACGAAATTCGCTGACAAAATGTTCTATCCCTCCGTTAATTGTCTCGAGCGGACGGCAGTGCCGGATGCACGAATCATCGGGAATTCTCGCCCCCCCCC
>NCVS01000947.1:119958-290681 GCA_003055095.1 Goniozus legneri | reverse complement strand
CCCCCGCGAGCGGAAAACGTCGAGCGAGAATCGGATGAAATTACGAACAAACAGAAAGGATAATGAAACGTGGTTGAGAGAGAGAGAGACAGAGAGAGAGAAAGAGAATGACGAGGGGAGGGGAGATAACTAGAGAGAAAGGAAGAAAGAAGAAATGTCGACTATTCTGGTTTTGCACGTGCAATTTTTCCGAAGACACACTGGTCAGAAGAAGTGCATTGTGAAGAAGGCAGGGATGACCCCTTTCACTGCACCACGTTGCTACGGTCGCGTATATAAAGAGCCGAAGCATCCGACGATGAAGCACAAGTACCAACCCATCTGCATCTCAAGCTCACCTCCTTACCGGTATCAGTGCGACACAGAGACAGAGAGAGATTATGTATACCATTAAGGTACGTAACGGACACACATACACGCATATACACACGCACGTGTCAAGAGTCAACTTAACCGATAAGACGCGAGTTAGACACGATAACATCGTGTAAATCCGCGATAGTGTCGCAGCCCTCGATACGTCAGGTCCTCGTCGATTTGCATAGACACCTGTACCGGAGTATCCGCGAATTCGATTCGGTCTCGCCAAATTCAGAGAAGTGTCGCGACTACGAAACTTTTGCATGTAATCGCGCCCGGAGTTTCACGATTAATGCTAATTTCTTATCGCGCGTAATAAATTGAGATGAGAGGATAAAGGACCATAACTAATGCGCGCTCGTGCGTCATCCGGCCTTTTGCATCAAGTGGCGTCAACTTTGTTTTATCAACGCCGAGCTTATCGCGTCGGCCACCGAATCGTACTCACCCTCCTTTAGGGGACTGGATCGTGAAGGGACGGAATTCATGGGCGATTACGAAGGCTCAAAAATTTTAACCTTTTTTTTTATCAGAATGCCAAAAATCTTTAGAATTGACAAGAAGATTAGATTTGTTATGTGCGTTTGTGGATTTTTAACAACAACATAAATTTCGTTCTCTGTTTTTATTTAATTTCTCGAAAGCAAACGTGCTAAAATTATTTTTCTCGACAAACCTCGATCTCGTATCGAATCTAGAGAGAACCCCGCGCGTTTCATTACCACGAAATTATCATTGATTTTCTTCGATCAGCGGGAAAATTAATTTAGGCGCACGCGTTCTGTAATGAAATGCGGCAAATGCCTAATTGCGTCACGGTGTGTCGAGTTCGCGCGCTTATGTGGCTCGTCCGCCATTAGGAATGTCATTTGTTGAGCAACCTCGTACCGCGCGGCATCGATGATACACGCGTACCGAATACTCGAACACGCACAAATTATTTTTTTTTTGTCCACTCTTCGACTCGTGTAATCAACAGGGAACTAATCGGCCCTCGATTAACAAAACTTCCGCCTTTCGTGAGTAACCATCGGGACTATCGATTGCGAAATCGTCAAACTCGCCGAAGGGGAGTGTCGTGCGGGTGTTCCTCGCGAACTCGTGCACTTAGCTGTGACATTTTGTTATTTCAGAGAGAAGGCCTCTCTCGAAAGGACTAGATCTCGAGTTTTGCTAACCTTTAAGGCCCCTCGTCGTATTGTAATTCGAATATACACTCGCTGAAAGAGGCGCCGCGCGCGAGCGTCGTTTTGCCACTGACAATTTCGAAAATTACTTCTTGAAAAAAAAAAAGAAATCTGTCGGAAAATTTTTTTTTATCTCACCGTTCCAACGTTTAATTATCCTAATCGCTACGTGTTATTAACCTTCGATAAAGTCGTGATTACCGCAATCTTCTAACGGTCGTTACAAAAACACCCGATTACGAAATACCGGATAGAATTCGTAACATTGTAACACGTTACAAAACGTATTGTCTCAAGTTCCCGGTATCGTCGATCTCGTCGATCGCACACTCGACGAGCGAATCGTTACTCGCGCGGAAAATTTAACGATGTATGTTTCTTTTTTTTTCTCTCTCTATCCGTCCAGAACGAAAAAGGAAAAAATAGCTGCACGGTTACAACGAAGTACGTCCCTGAATCGTTCGAGATGATTCCACCTGATCGTTTGACCTTACGAATGTAGAAGTCCCCTCCCGCTTCCCTTGTCTTCTTTCATAACTGGCTTATTACACGTTACCTAGAACCGGTGGATAGTGGCGTCATTACCGGGACGATAATTCCTCCTGGTTCTTGTACATCCATCGTCGCTGCAACACTTATGAAATTTTCCGCACTTTGTCATTTTCTCGTAAGCAAAACTGGTAAACGTGTTCTTCGTTATCGATCGACGATTTCGACTTAACAAGTCTTGAGAACAACATTTCGTCATGTTCAAATAAATTCAATTAATATTCGAATCGAAAGTGAAAGATCAAACAAATTTTTGCCAAAATACTAATCGTTATATTAATTCCATTAACCATTACGTCCTGAATTAACATTCCCTGTCGATAAAACATAGGAAAAAAAAACTAAAAAAGATTAAATTCATAATCCAAACAAGCACCGATTACAACTAATTCCAGTGATCATTACATTCTCAATTAACATTCTACGTCGATCTATCGTTTCCAGGATCGATCCTCGAGCGAATTACGAGCTCGACAAACGTATTTTCGGAGGGCGATGTTCTCGCTCGAGCGAATTCGAAATTTTCGCCGCACAAAGCAGTCGGAACAAAGCAATTGATACGGTACTTTCGGGCATGTTTCCAGGAGGCTAGATTGCACTTTGATGAAGTCCCGAATGAAATTACACGTTCGTCGAGTTCTCTCGCGAGCATCTCGCGCTCTCGAGACGCGTCGGCCGAAAAAGGGGGCGCGTTTTACTTGGTGCCACTTTCATCCTCCCATTACGCCTAGTATTTCGTAATGTCATTTATGCCACACTGACGTAACGCGCGCGCGCGCAAAGCAGTTTTCGAGGTATTATCATCTTCGACGTTGCCCTTTGCGGGCTCCGTCGACGGTGTTCTCACTTTCACGAATTCTATGAATACCCGAGAGCGCAAAAGGTTTCCCCATACCCTCGCCCATTTTTCTCATCGATTTTTACTCATTAGCGGTCTCGATATGCAAATACGCAGGAAGCCGAGCACTCGAATTAAAGTCAAACAATTCGCGGATAAATCGAGTAGCCGGAGCGCCGGCTAATTGAATGTCAGCCGCGTTGAATGTCAGTTTTCTTCGTGTATTAATCAGCGCTATTCACCGGCTCGCTCGTTGTTATTTCGCGTTTCGGGATGGGGCGGAACGAAATTGAGAGGAAGAGAGAAAGAGAGATACTCGCGCGGGTGGGTCGTACGTTACGACGATCAATCATACTTACGGATTTTAGTTTCCTCTTCCCTTTTTTTTCCTTTTCTCTTTTTTTTCATTCACCGTCGTCGTTTGGAATTCCTCGATTTACGCGGCCGAGGGTGTAATGGGAGTGGGGGGGAACGGCGTTAAATCGTCAAGACCGTGGAGGATTATTCGATCTGGCAGCGCGCCAGGAGCCAGAGAGCGAGGACCCGGAACATTAAAGCCACTGTTCGGTTTATTACCGTAACACTGTAAAACGACGTCATATTCGCGCTCTCACTGCGCTCCCTATTTTCGCCCTCGGCAGTTCATCGCTCGCGAGAAGGCTCGCGACAATGACGTCGAGGACGTTAATACGTCCTTCAGGACCTAGATAAGAGCCGTGAATTGAGACGATATCGCGCGAATTTCAGGTGTTGCTGGCGGTCGCGCTCTGCGCGGCAAGTACCCTCGCCGCTCCTCAGCGCGGGGGTGGCGGCGGCGGAGCCGACAAGGACGCCGTGATTACGTCGCAGCAGCTCGAGGTCAACTTTGACGGCAACTACGTCAACAAGTAAGTAAGAGAAGAAATTAGAATGATCGTTGAAACCTCGTGATTTTAGCCTAATCTAATAGTCCAATATTTCAATCCACTGTTTCAACAATTTCAACAATAATTGAATGATTTTAGTTGAATATGCCTCAGAGTACACCCTGAGACAGAATTAGCAGCCTTTCTGACATAATCGAAGCCTTGAAAAATGAATTCAACACAAAATTAATCTCATCTTAATTAGACATTCACGCGACACTAATGAGCGCAAATAGACTCATCGGTAGCCGTTAAAAACGACCCACGCTCGTCGCCTACGTTCATTCCCGATAATGAATCCAGGTGGGCGTTGCCGCTTGCTCGAATACTCTTTAATTCGTTTTTTTTTTTCAGCTTCGAGACGAGCAACGGAATCAGCCATCAGGAATCCGGTCAGCCGAAGAACGTGGACAACGAGACGCCGGTGGTGGCTCAGGGTTCGGACTCGTACACGGCACCGGACGGCCAGCAAGTGAGCATCACCTACGTGGCCGACGAGAACGGCTTCCAGGTGCAGGGCTCGCACATCCCGACCGCACCGCCAATACCGCCAGAGATCCAGAGGGCACTCGAATGGAACGCCGCCCACCCCGAGGAGGACGACGCCGGCCAGGGCCAGGGTAGACCACCTCAGCGAGGTCAATAATTCTCCATCTCTCTTGCACTCTCTCTCTCTCTCTCTCTTCCTCTCTCGCACACTCGTGGTTCTATCCCTTTTTGCAAAATCCTAATCCCACTCGTGGATTCGACGGTGCATTCACTCGTATAATTATACGAACCTACCCCACGTTCCGCTTCTAATCTCCATTCTCATCCCGTTTAACGTTCATTCTCCATGGTAATTGACGCCCTCGTATATATAATACGGCATTTCGCTCCCTTTTGCAGGTTAAACCGTCCGACTTTACCTCAAGTACGACCTTGCGCCGAGACCACTTCGCCTATGGATAGAGAGAACCGACCCTCCCCTTCCGAGCTTCACGTTCCCGATGAAAACATCAGAAAACGAAAAAGAATAAACATTAGCGTGGTATATTAATCCGAGATATACTAAACAAGGCAGAAAAATAATTCAACGCCCGAATTATATATATATTGTATATAAATGCATATACAAACGTAACTGTGTACTTCAGATATTAAAAAAAAATGAAATTGTTTTAATTACGTCATAGACGAAAATGTAAGACGCCTCTCACGCTCACGCGTCACGAACGATATCGCGCTCGCGTTATCTAACGACCATATATAGATATACTTAACTTGTGATTTTGTATATAAAATAAATCGAAAAGTGACACGTATTTTGCCGATGCTCAGAAACCCTCTTTGCACCAAGTAACTCACTCGGTTATAGCCTCACCTGGTACGATTACCGCTAAGCCTTCTCCACACCCCACCGCCCACACCTCACTATTCTATATACCTTCACCCACTTTCTCGATTAGTTTACGCAACGCACAATGTATTTAACCCTGCAAATTGCAAATATAAAAAAGTTTTGCAAAAATTTACTGGAAATTCGTACTTGGATCATTGCCAATACACCTCTTTTTTATTTTTATTTTTCATTTTTATTTTAACGAGAATATAAGTCGTAGTTTATTTATCGCTGTGTCAGTAATTTATCATATAAGCCGTTGAACTCGAATAAAATATACTGCCGTTTAGTTGATTGCTTCTTTGTTCTCTTACCACATTCATCCTCGCATCGAACGTCCCATCCGACAAATCGCACGTACCTAACGAACGAGGACGCGGTATTTCAGAAACATACGCTAGCTTCGGTATGCAGTTATCGATCTCGAATTTCAGATCAGCCGGGAGGACGAAAAATATGCAGGTCTGACGCGAATCGATCGATTACGTATTGCGTAAGGTGATAGAACGTATGATATTTCAAATAATATGTAATGATAATATAAAAAGGAGGGGAATCTACGCCGAGAGTAAATTTCACCACACGATTGAATCTGAATCGCGCATTTGAATGTCAAAAAGTTTCTCGTTGAAAATAAAATTTTCATATTTATCGTGAAAATTAATTATTCAAATTATTGTTTTAATAACTTATAATTTGTAAGCAACTGTATTACTCATAATTTATTGAATTACATATTAAAAATGAAATTTTCATATTGATTGGAAAAATTGTTGGACAGAAATTAGGGTTACGCGAAGAACTCTTGCTCGATGCAAATTGAGCAGTTAGTACATATCGGGTCAACGATCTTGGAATGATTTTATTCAATTATGAATTGATTTTCTCGTAACATAAGTTTGCTATGTCGAAAATGATTTTTCCAACATACCGGCGACAGGGCAATTATACAGTTTAAACTTGATTGGCGCGTATTTCTAATCACACGTGCGATCGTTTAAGATAATGAACACCTTGTGGGATCTTTAAAGATCAAGAACACTTTCTATGATAAAAGTTTGATATACGTCATAAAGTCTATATTTAATGAAAGAGCAAATCGCCCATAAGAAGGGCATTTGCATCGCTAGGAGCGTTTTCGAACCGGTATGATCGAGTGACATTTCACGCAATATGTCAACAAGATCGTGCGGTGAATCCTCGATGTCTATAAAAGGCGAACAGCGTTGTTACAACAACCCAGTAGAACTTAGCACGCCGTATCAGCCAAATCGTAGGTAGAAAACTTCACGCTCTACAACGAGGAAAATTTGCCGGTTTGATTATACTATGTCGATTGGTGAACAGCGGTTTAATCGTATCGATTGAATTTTCAATAGAGAACCAAACTAGTCATAATTACGATATAAAACAAATAAAAAATATAAATAGCTTTTTAGATTAATTTTTGTACGTATAAAAGTTATAAAAAATAGATGGAGAATTGACGGAATTTCATTTGATTCTTTTTTATAAAGTCTAATTAGTGTAATAAAAGTTTCTACATTTTCACTATATTTCGTAGCAAAAATATTCTGTATATTCAGAGTAAAAAATAACAGTTGATTCCTAAAACCGTTGAATTTCGTACGCTGGCTTTTTCGACCGAGTAGCAAAAAATATTACATCGTACGAGCGAATTCTCCGAGTGCAGTGCAATTCCGTAATCGAGGGGACGTTTCAGCTTCCGGTATGGCGTTTCGTGTTATCATCCTCGGGTGCGCGATTGGGTGCGCCCTCGCGGCCTCGGCCAACGACCCGATAGCGATAATCAGTCAGGAATCCGACATCAGCCCGGACGGTAGCTTCTCGAACCGATACGAGACGGCGAATGGCATCACGTTCGAGGAGAGCGGCGTGCTGAAGAACGCCGGGCAGAAGGACGAGGCCGAGGAGGTGAGGGGCTCGTCGTCTTGGACAGCGCCGGACGGCACCAGGATCAATCTCGGATGGATAGCGAACGAGAACGGCGCGAATTTCGATGGTGCTCATCTGCCTACTCCACCGCCCGCCCCGCCAATTCCGATTCTCATTCAGAGGGCCCTCGACTGGATCGCGGCTCATCCCTACCAAGAGGAGCCCAGGAAGAGATCTTGATTTCCCCCCTCGCCCCCCTCCCCCCTTTCACACTTTATAATTCTCTTTTTTTATGATTAAACGAAATGTTCTGCACCAAGGCGGGCCAATTTACTCGTTTCTATTCGGAAACGCTCTTTCTTACAAAATGTTGAAAAATTAACGAGAGTTGCTTGGGGGGAAGTATAGCTGCTCTACTATTCTGTGTTCAGAGACGAAAAAAAGTCTATAAGGGATAACGAGTTGTCTATTCCAAGATTTACCTAAATCCATGTTTCATACCCAACGGCAAAATGTTCTTCATGAAATCTAATTTTAAATGACAATTATTAAACATAATCAATGAAAATCATTTTTGATAAAGAATCAAATCTCCGATTTTCAGATATTACACGCAACTTTTTTAAAACGTAAATTTCCCCTCTCAAACTCGACTCTTTACGAATGCTATGGTAATAGAAAGAATCGAGGTCGGCGATAGTGCATCGCGGCGAGGTGCATTGCGCAACTAATCGTATGCGCGCGAAAGTTGCTTCCGATGCCCTCTAAAATTTCGTCGCATCCATTTGATTGCGTAAACGATATAACGTAAAAATACGAAACAAGGTTAAAAATATGGCACTCTGGCGGCAAAGTAGATCGCGCTTAAGTGGCGTCTGTACGTGCAATTAACTGTTACACGGTGGGGTAATCACATCAGCGGTTCGTTCTACTAAACTGTTTATGGCGGTCGGATAATGAGACTGCATTTGTTTACGGTATACACACGTCGGCGCGTGCTTTTACGCGCATTACGCGTTACGAGAATGCGTACAGTATCATTAATCACTTTATAATTGATGCTATACCCAAATGTTCGTTCTCACATTTCGCGAAAAATCGATATCAACGTTGATGAGCCGGCGAGTGAGCCGATAGCCGCAAAAATAATCGGAGAGAAATTTTCGCGGGTAATCGAATAAACCGGTATCGGCTCATTTTTCTTCTCGGAAGCGATTCGATTGAATAGACGAGGAATAACATTCGCTGCGCGTCGATTGACTGAATTTTTCAATCGACGTAATATTCAACTGGTTATATAACGAGAACTTATCAAACCGCCAACTTATTGATTGATTACCCGCACGAAGAAGATTTATCGTAATTAAAAGGCTCGCGTGCGTACGTCACTTTTGTTTCTCGCTGTAGTCGGTAAAGATGAGATATAGACCGGTATCTAACACCCCATTAATCATGTTACCTCACTCGACAAGAAGAACTCATCCTGAGTTGAAAAATAAAATGTAAAAGTAACGTTAAATGGTTCTCAGGTAAAAAATTTTAACAAAACTGTCAAAATTTAATTATTTTTTTGGTTCGTCATTCAAAGTACGATTTACTTTTTCGTTAACGGTCTGAATTTCACGGTACATACAGGAAACCTCAATTGGTAAATTTCTTTCGAAGTGTACGGATTATTTTTCGGAAAATTTAGCGAAAAACATATCGCGCAGTGGGATCGATCATTCAGAGCAAACCAGACTAGGTTAATTTGAGCTCACGGGCGTTAAAACGATATCGCGCACGTTGAATGTAATTAAGAGGCAGCCACGAGCATCGAACGGATTTACTCGCGCGCGTTTGATATCGTTTCCAGTTTGCTTTCGGGGATCTCGTTAACGGGTCGAGTGACTTTCGCGTAGAACGATGACGATAAAGTATTCCGGATGCGTGAAAATTAATTAACTGCCAGAGTTCAATGGCGATCGTAAATTCCATTAAAAGACCGCTTTTTGCGGCTCGTTGCTATTTAACTAATCGGAAGAAGGAAAGCTGACGTCGGGTTGGATTTTTAACGAGTAACGCGATCTATTGTGGGTATGCGACGTTTATTCTCAAAGCACCATATTTCTCGACAAAGAAACAGTTAATTATTACAATGCATTCAAGAGACAATAAAGAGGGTATAATAATAGTACAATAAACGTAATAAATATTTACAGTGAAAAATCGAAGAAGGACATAATCCGTGTGTAGTGTAAGATCGTTTGTGCGGGCGTCGCGTTCGAAGAAAAATAGGAAGAGGAATAAAAGGCGGAATAGGGACGGAAAAACGTACCAAACGTGGCGCAAACGTCGGAAGAGGGTTGTGCGTAAATCCTTCGGGGATAAAATTTTCGAGGTAAAAGTCACCGAGATGTTTTTCGTTCTCGCGCTGAAATGTCTGCGCTTTTTTTTTGTATAATTCATCTCTATAGATGCAAAAACATACCGCGTGACGACAAGCTCGGATTTATCGTCGATTCTTCGTTATCATTCAGGTGCTTTGTCTCTTTTTGGAAAAAAACAGACGAGTTTTCGTTTATAGAAATACACGGCACGTTACATGTATATTTATAAATATATACACACAGAAAAAGATTTCTCTGGATTTTGACAAACTATTTTTTGAATCTTAAAATATTTTGTTCGTAAAAATAAATAATTTAAAAATCATTCGGATGGAAAATATAGGAATCGAAGTTTTTAGCTAAATTTACAACAAATCTAAAATTCGTCCTAAACAACCCCTCTTGTCGAATGTGAGTTGTCAACATCGAACGATCTACGATCCAAAGAGTCCCTTTCCTCCGCGTATAAATCGGGTCTGCGAGATCACGACTAGCCGGAAAAGGAGGACGGTGTGCGGAATTGTTTTTATTGCTGATCATCCTTCGACGGATTGGCTGCGATCCAATCGAGGGCCTTCTGAATGAGGAGCGGTATCGGCGGTGGTGTCGGGAGGTGAGCGCCTTGAGGCTGGAATCCCTCCTCGTTGGCGATGTAGGTGAGCGATATCGCCTGGCCGTCGTCCGCCTTGTAGCTGTACGAGCCCTGAGCCTCCATCGCCTCGTTCTCCGAGCCCGCGTTCTTCACGTGACCCTCCTCGTCGGCCTTGATGCCGTTGCCAGCCTCGTAGCTCCATTTGTACGAGCCGTCCGGGTTAGGGCCGTCCTGGGACTGGCTAACGATCGGTATCACGTCGGGATCGGCTGGTGCCGCCAACGCGCACGCCGCCACTCCGATCACGAATATCTGAATGTGCACACAAAATATTATGATCACTCAACACCCAGTAGCACCTCGATCGATTTTCCTTCACTCGCGATTAGTCGTTGATCCATTCTTGTATTGGAGGTGATTCGTTTTATTTTATCGCCATAGTACAAGTTTGGCAAAAAATATAAATAAAATAAAAACATTTTAAACAAATGAAATTTTTAGAATAGAAAAAATAAACATAGAGCGAATATGAAATTGACTAAATAAACACCGAATAACAGTTTTATTCGGTTCCTGTTCAATGATCGATACTATTAATCGAACTGGTAAATTTGGACATGCATGATAAGAAATGAGACTAGAGGGATGGATCCATACTAAAGAGAGAGAATGGTAGGAGAGATCAATTATGGACCCTTCAGCCGTCCGACTGATTATGAGTTGTACGCGATAGCGCGTCAATCCATAACGAGATATGACGGAACCGGGGCCAGTAGTAACGGCAACGATTTCGAGCGGCGAGAACCGGAGCATCGAATGTAGCGCAGTAGTAGAAACTCGCACGGGTCGGCCGCGCTGGATATTTAATTACCGACTGATACGCAGCCGTTATTACATTCGCGTTCGCGGCGTTTTTTCGAGTAGAGAGAATTACTAACATCGGTATTGAATAAAATTTGACGATGGATTTTACTGCAACGGTTAGTGAACGGTAATTAAGTGATATCAGCTGATCGATTTGAACCAAATTGTAATAATACAATCGTTATCCAGAATAATTGAAGAAGTAGCAATATATTTTCAACTATTTTGTTGGTGAAACACAACACGTTATTCTTGGTTGCCGAAAGGATATATTTTGTACTATTACCATTTGTTTTTTTATAATTAAGTCCTTTCTGGTCAAGAATAAAATCAAATTGTACTTAAAATTTCTTTGAGTGTGTGAAATCAATGATATACTCAACACTGTTTACATAGCGAACTGTTGCGTATGGACCCAGCAAATTAGGTATACCACTGATTTCACTGATTTCACTAATATCACTGATTCAATTCCCAATACATCACGATATTTATCGAAATCGAAAATTAAAATTCGTCGGTCGGAAAACGAATGGCTGGCGGTACGCTGCGAGTGAGAGACAAAAAAAGTCGGCCATGTTTTGTAAATATAATTTTCCGGAACCGTAAATCACGACACGTGCGATACGCGGGCCCGGCTTGATTTAGCGCTCGGTGGTATGCGAAAAAAATTACACTCCGTTAGTAACGGAACGTCGAACTGTTCGATCAAGAGCGCGAGTAAGCGCGAGAGCGAAAATTCATTCGCGAAACGAAAAGAGAAATTCGCGATGAGAATTCCGGTCGAGCCGATCTTGCCACTGGCCCGAAGAGAAACCGACGTCACAAATATGAGCTTTTACAACGCGAGCGAAGAAGAAAAATAAAAGCGAAACTTCCGAATTAGCGCTTACCAATGACGTATACATGCTGCAGCAGTAATCGCTGATGGGCAAGTGTTTATCAAGCCCCGCAGCGCTCGCGGTATATATACCCCTCGAGGCATTACCAATACCAGCGTTTGAACGGAATACCGATGGCCACCATGTTCCGCCTGCATCGTCGTCTCGGTGCATGGGACACGGATCCTCGCTTAAACCGCTCGCCGAGCGAGCGAGTATGGGTGCGAGTGTACGCTCACGAAGAAGTGCACGTGGACGACAACACAAAACATACACACACGTACACACTACGACTGCGACTACCTTCTCGGGGATCACCATGTCACACTGCGCTAAATGTCATCGGGTCCCCGTTAAAGGATTCTTTCTCAATTGTCATAATTTCTCGTGTACGCGTCTCTTTCGGAGACTCTTTTCTGTATGATTCTTTTTTTGGCCAGGGGTCACGCGTACCGCGAGCTCTCCCCGTTAACCCCGATTATGATTTTATCGGTTTGACGAGTCTGACGGACGGTATTTGGCTTTCTACGCGATAGGGAAATTTGATGGTTCAATTTTACTATCGTCGATTGGTAAACAGCAATTAAGTAATATTAAATGGTTGTTTGATGTTTAGACAAATCGTTCGCGGATTCGTTATATAAAATGAACGAAGAGAATTTCTGACCGATGTTGATAAAATCGGGAAACAGCAATGGGTTAGTGGGTAGTAGAATTTATTTACTATAATAACAGCTTGTTTGTTATTGTTATTTCCTCAAGTTGTACTATTTTAACTAGTGATGCAAAATATCGGTAAATTTAGCGTTAGTATGTAAGATTTTTATAATCAAGTCTTGTTTTGTCTATTAGGTATATTTCGCAGAAAAATATTTCTTTCGAACAAATTTTATTTCATTAGAGAAATTTCAACTTTATTTGCCTTAAAAAAATACTATTTTTTATGAATTTTATTTTTCGTTCAACTACATACATATAGTTGTCACTGGAAATGATCAAACCGTTTCCCAGCGTCAAGAGAAATTGATTTCCGCGACACACGAGCGATAGCCAGGGCATGGCCGTATCTCTCGATACATCTCGCTTTACGATAATCGCAATCTCGTTAATTTTATTGTCGTTATGTCGTTGTCGACGTAATCAATACCAATTACGCCCATCGGTGTATCTGTGTACCCCTCGTTACGTATGCCGTTTATCGGATATGCAAATCCGTCGGAATTCAATCGATTGCGCAATACCGCTACCTTCCTCGGATCTTATCGATCGACTCCCGTCGCGTATTTCGCTTCCTCTCTCGTTTATTATCGCGTTCGATTCTCGAGAGGATTCAACGAGCGGCGCCACAAGTCGCTCCCTTGTTCTTCCTCGTTTTACGCCAACCTCCTCCCCTCCCTCGCGCGAGAGCAGCCTATAAAATTCCCATTTTACGAGTGTAACCCGGTAATTTCGTTCTCGTATATCGGACCGTTTTTCAGCCGTGCTTGCGTTATCCTTTAATGCAGCGATTAGACGAAATTATTATTTTACACGCGTGTACGTATATCGCCACTCGAGCCACCTCGCCGTTAAACCCGACGCGTTAATCATCGTGCGTGTGTACGTGTTTCTCTCTCGGTTCGCATTTTTTTACGTAATCGCGACAAAGAGAAGATCGCGACGGCGAAACAGAGATAATGTAAATGTTTTTTGATTTTATTGCGACGGAGGCTGACATTACGTTATCGGACATGTCTCTCTCTCTCTCTCTCTCTCTCTCTCTCTCTCTCTTTTCTCTCTCTCTCTCTTGTACACGCACTCTGTCCGTCCGTCTGCCTCGCTCTCTCGCCAACACTCATATACATCGCGTTTTCCTAGATCGCGGAATTAATAGTCGAGGCTGTATTTTAATGAAATGTCGAGAGGGGTGCGAGCTAAACGAGCGTCACTTACGCGATGTAAAACACCATCGACGATGTTGCTACGAGCGAAGATAAATAGTTTTAGCCCATTTTTCAAAATTGTTTACCGCGTCCGCGAGCTGACGCAACTGCCGTCGCGCATTGTTGCAAAATTATCGATGCGAAAGAGGTTATATATTCATTTTCCACAATGCATTAGAATAATCGATGGGAGAGCTCGGTTCTCTCGCAACCCGGCCGACTAGGAGTTTCCTCTTTCGCGGCAAAAGGACAAGAAGCACTTCGCACGACGATAAATTTTCATTTCGCGTGTGCGCGGATCCGCGCTCGTGTGGTTGCCCGTGTGATTCGCACCGGAACGTCATCGATATGTTTGCACGGCGCCTGTATACACGCTTTCGATATCCGTCGATAACATTCCGCGAAAACGACTCCAGTAATTATACAAAATTATTCCTCGATAATCGACGACGGTTCGGAATTTATAACGCGATTATATTGGAGTTTCGTTATTAATTAACACGTATTACCTAGTAAACGGTGGATAGTTATTCAAATAAATTTTATCCGTAACTATACAAACGCAACCGACTGTTAATTATCGTTTGACGTCGGTAAGCGCGTATACGAACGATTTCTCTAAATTATTTCAACAATTTAACGTTATAAGCGTAATATACGATGTGTCCCAAAATTATCCTAGTCGATTTAACCGTTAGAAAAGTCGTGAAATTCGGAAATTTTTATTCGTTAAACGTGTTTTCTAATAAGAATGCAAATTCATTCTAATTCATATTTAGATTTGAATAAAATGTATAAATAAATGAGTATAAATGAAACGACGAGATGTTGCCCATGCCCACGCGTTTGAAATAATTTTCGATTGGCTAACACGAAATACATACCTATAGGTGACTCGAACTATAAATAGAAAAGTCAATCTATTAAATATCATCATAAATATATCATCATTTATCGGAGGTGTCTCGATCTAATTATTATCCGTGTACGCTAATTGGCCTCGACGCGACGAACGAGAGGAACAAACCCGAGCGTGTCTCTGGATAAACGTCTTACAAATATAAGGGAAAGTTGGACGTGTTTGGGCTTTTAATTAACCGTCGCGCACGGCTCCGCGGATTACGCAATATCATCCGGCGCATACAAAAGATGCACGAATAAATATCGCGTGTGAAAACGTCCAACTATAGGCAACGTACTTAACGGGCGGTTCGTTGTCGTTTATCTGGCAAACTTATTGCAATAGATCTCCGAAGGAGTGTACCTAGGATGGGTGCACGCGCGATAGGTGTGGAAAAGCTACGATCCCTCCACAATGCCGCGAGCGATAAAGTGCACCCGCGTCTTCTGTATATAAGGTGTCCCGATTCGACTTGATCGATGATGCACATAGATCTCGAAATTTTGAGAAATATTTTCGAGAGCCAGTGGTACGTGCACTGCTTCTCGCTTCTTACATTTCTCTATATCTACTTCAGACATATGTTGCTATCAATTTGTACATGTCAGTATTTTTAGTACTCAATATCTAATAGATCGATATTTCCCTTCCATAATTTAATGATTATTTCAGCATTAACTTAATATTCGATAATTTTGATTAGATCGAATCGAAACACCTTCTCCGCGACGATTACTCTTTTCGATCGGGTTTTCGAGCCTACCGTTTCCACTCTCTCGAAAATTTTGCAATTTCGCACCGAGTTTTCCCAACTCCCCGCTATTATTGTAATTACGAAGATTAGTCGGACGCGTCCTTTAAATGATCCAACGTCTTCGAGGAGCGCGAAAAAAAAAGAAGTTATGCCTCGAGGCGCTTCGGCTTATGATATAGTCACTGATGCAACACTTCGCGCGTGCATTATCTTGTCTAACGTCGAGAGAGCACGCAGCGAATGGTCAAATATAATTACTCCGGCTTCACGGCTCATCGTGAATCTGCCGGTGTCAAAAATTTATAAATGGATCTGGATGTTTTATTCGAGCATATAAAACCCCTAATAAGTGTCAGAGACATTCGAATGAGAAACTATTTAAATTCAATTTCCTTATAATTCTCGCCCGTGGGATCTCAATTGCGAAATACGTTCGATCGATTAAAACGCTATATCTTCTTCGCGCGATATCCGATCGAAGTCTCGGGGCAATCTGTCGGGTTCCCTGCGCGCGACGCAATTATTTCACTTCACGGGAATGCAATATTCACGCTCGACTATATAGCCAACCTACCGCAAGGTCGGATATCGCGCGCCGACGGCTGTGTAACGACGGATTATATTGGATCACGGGGTTCGCCATTAAGCTCGATGCGTCCCGCGGACGAGAGGAGAGTTCGTAGACCGCTGCGACGTCCTCGCGATTCGGAATTAATAAATCAGCATGACAAGAGGGAATTATCGTTCGCGAAAAATTGAGAGAGAGAGAGAGAGAGAAATTTATTTTTATCAACGTTTGAACTTTTCGCATGACAATGGTTCTGATTGGGCCGTTCCGTCGACGGGCTCGCGACGTCCATTCACGGCGACGGTGAAATCTATCGGCGCGTATATATTCGCTTTCGAGTATTCGCGTCACACCTCCCCCACCTTTCCCCCCCGGTTTGCGGTTTTTCATTGAAGCACGCATTCCTGCGCCGCTCGCTCCTATCGCACAAGTGCATCCGCGCTTAACCTTTCCACCGTTCGACGCGAACGGACGAACAAGGTGTACCGATCTATCGCAACCGTAAATCGTGCGCTTGTACGAACGCGGCCTCTCCTGTTAGGCCAACGAGAGTGGGGAAAAAATGCTCCTTTGTATCGAGTGAATTTTCCCCGAGTCGCGGGCCTCCGAGGAGTCGAACGAAACGGGAGGATTTAACGCGACTACCGTCATTTTCTTTCTATACCTATTTCGATCGAAAGTGCACGAAGAATATTCGGTCAAAATTACCATAATATAGTCACCATAATATCAGGATTATTAGATTTTTTTCATTATTTTTTTTTTTTTCATTTTTATTCTCATTTTTTCATCTTATATCGAATATGGTTCTAATATACACGTACACGTACGTATGCAGAGTGCAGAGTACACACGGCGAGAACGGAGAAAGTAGCACTTTCGCACTTTTACGCGCGTGGCTCTTCCTTGCAGCGAAGTACCGGCGATTCGATCACCGCACGCTGAATCACCGGGCTATAAATAATATCGTTCTCCGGCCCACTCGAGATCGGGAGGTCTCGATGTCGTAACGTTTCTTCTTTTCGCGTACGCAGCCAGAAAAATGAAAAATTTTTCGCGAAATACGAGACAAGTGGCTCAAGGAGGCAATTTTCGTTCGATGCGAATTTTCGACAACGGCTCGTTCGATAAAGGATGTCGTATTGCGGCTGGTCACGCGAGCGCCGTTCTCGGTCCATGCCGCGACGCCGTAGGCGCATCTCGCGAGCGAATCTCCGAAGACGACTCGCCAGACGACCTTGACATATAAGCGCAAACCGCAACGCTCTAAGAGAGCGCGAATGCCGAGACGCAACCGAATTCAATTTTACTTTCTCGAGAAGGCTCGCTTGACTTTCAATGAAATTACAGATTTGAATTGCACGTCAAAATTTATCTATTTTTATACTTTTCATTTCGCTCACAGAAATTGACTTATCATCGTGAGAGCCTGTTTATCTGGGACACCTTTCGTATATATGTAGACACGGAGACAATCGATACAAGTAATTAGGAACGGTCTAGTTGCGGTTGAGTAATTTAACGTATCGGCTGACCGACCTTTGGGAGCCGGTCTCATCTAACGCGACGGATACACACGCCAATCGAGCGCCTCAAATCACGATATACCCGCGCGTGATTTTACTTCGTGTCGCCCCTCACGATCCACGCGACAATGCACATGGCTGGGACGTTCGATCCTTCGACCCGAGGAAAATTCAATCTCGCTACTTCGATTAGTAGACAATTAGCCGAAACTGATTTTCTAGAACGAGTGTAAATTTCCATTAGTTTTCAAAGTATTAATATTTCACTATTTTTCGATATTTAACTAATTGAGTAGTAAAAAAATATCTCGTACTACGGTTTTTCGAGCGTAGATTAAAAAATTGCATTTTCCACACATCGGCGGCGAGTATCGATCGTCGAAGTTGAGACACGAAAGGGTTTATGCTCGCAACAACAGGACGTATTACAGATTCGAGGATCGCGTGACTTTATCATCGCGAATTATTTTCTCAAATGTTATTTTTTTCCTCCTGCGCGAGCTTTGGCGTGAATTATTTTTTTCTCTCTCGATTTTATTTCTTTCTCGATGCGATAATACCCAGGTAATGAAAACACGAAACGGTACGCGTGGGCACACGTACGATGAGTGCGTTCTTGTGTTGCAATACACGCACTGGCACACACACACACACACACACACACACACACGTATTGCCAGTAAAATCCTTTGAAGAATCGCGATATCCGAATCGCGTCACCGATTCGTGATTTAATCGTTTCAACTGGCAATCCATTAAATATGGAAAACGTCCCGAATAAATTAATTCCAAGGACCGTCCGGCCGTTAATTTATAGGCAACGTGGCGTTCTTCGATTGACAGCGAGGCTCGCGTCTCTATCCACGAATTCGTCGAAATTCGCAATCAGCGCCGAAGGGCGCGACCAATCGATTTTGCAATTATCGATTGATTTGTTTTTCGGTCCCTCGACGCTGGAATACGCGACCCAGTGTAAGTCATAATTTCAATGGGTTTTAATTTTTAACGAGATTCGTCGCGCGATACTGTTTTAATAAAGCGCGAAAAACATACTCCGCGATTTTTATACACGTGTAGGTTGTATATTTTACGAGCCGTGTCCGTCACCGTGGCATGACCGATACCGGTTACGATTGCGAGTATTTCGACGTATCCCGTCGTTTCACCTTTTCGCCGTCTCGCTTCATCGTACGTCCACACCGCTCGTCGACGACTCCTTCTTTATATTTTTCGACGATATCGCACGCAACGCGTCCGCGAACGAACCATAAACATTTTTCATTCTCGTACGCAGATGCGCTCGAGCTCAATTTTGCCGTAATTACAGCGCGTTGCGCAAACGATCGGTGAAAAAATAATTCCGATGGAACGAGAATACACTGGGAGAAATTTTCAGTGCGGTTTACTATTTATCGCTAGTGTTAGTAGTTACTGGTTACACTAGTGTTAATATACTCTGGGTTAATTAATTTTGTAAAATTACGATTTTGTTCAAAAAATGAAACTACCAAACTTCAATCTTACGTATTATATTTCCTTAATAATTCTACAACGACATCGCGTTTAATATAAACGCTCGTTTCTACAATATTATCAGTCACAAAAATTTGTTCGTCCGAAGTCAAGAGTTGAAAAATAAAAATTGCTTAGAGGTTGTCCTCTTCCGGGTGGAGAGCGATGTACTCGAGTGCCCTGAGGATCGCTGGAGGGATCGCTGGTGCGGCTGGGAGGTGCTCGCCTTTAGGTTGGAAGCCATTCTCGTCGGCGACGTAGGTCACCTGAACTGGAGCGCCGTCCTCACCGTAGTAGCTGTAGCTACCGCGAACGGAGAGAGCGTCGCCCTTCTCCGGGTCCTGGGATTTCACTACCTGACCCTCTTCCTGAGCACTGATACCATTGCCGGTTTCGTAACTGTAAGAGTAAGCACCGTCCGGGTAGGGCCCGTCGTTGCTCGCCTTCACGATCGGTACGGGAGTGGCTTCTTGAGCCGGGGCTGCGTAAGCCGCTACGGCTACGAGAGCGAAGATTGCGATTGTCTACGAAAAAATTTAACGAAACGTTGAAATTATTTCGATATAGTAGAAAAAAATTGCGTTCGTAGAAAATTTTCTACGATCACAGAAAAAGTCTTAATTAGAATTAAAAGAATTGTACAAAAATGGTTATACTTCACTCGATTAGAAAAACACAGGGATTGAATTTGTACCGTGAAAATTTTTCTATTTCGAAGGAGAAAAAAAAATAAAATAAATACGATCACAGAAACTCACCAAAGTGTTCATGACTGACGTCTGAAGTTGTCTTGTTGTAAAATTCATTGGCGGAGTCGCTTTTATAGCTCCGCCGAAACCTTGCAAGGTGGCGAGGACCTCCTCCCTCTCATTGATAGATTTCGGCTTGACAATTTGACATCGGCAGCCGAGCACACGTATTGCGACACAGCCTGAGGACGAGTTCTACGACGAGTTCACGGGGGACACGGGTCCACTCTGAGAACACGTCTGGGGACGACTCGTTCGAGCTCGAGCTCCGTGCGAAATATTCATTAGATGGCCAATCTTGCGATGTACCTTATTTTTCTTCTTTATCGCTCCCATCAATTTTCTACAGCCATTGCCGATTCACGTATCGCGCGAAATTATTTGTAAACCTTCTTGCACTGTTTTTACGACATTTCCGTGAATACTGACATCATACGGTGTCGTATAATTTCATTAACGCCTATTTTTTCTCTTTATTGATGTACTAGAGGAATTTAGTACGACGACGATGACGTCAGCGAGTATTCCGCGTAATTCTCCGATTTGATAAATCCTTGCGGAGAAAAAGGGAAATTGATCGTAAATTTCAGGCAAGTTGAAATTCTTCGCCGAATATTGTTATAATTAACGAAATAAATGAGTACTCGAGAAGGGTCAAAAAATACGTAAAGTCGGAATATCAATAAATAATAACGTAATTAAATATTCATACATTCGAGATTGATCTATCTATCTAGATTGAAAAAATTTATGAAAGGAAACTTGTTAAATCTAAAATTCTCCACTCTCCTATTTTCACCGCCGAGTTGAACGCAAGGGGAGCATTTTCCTCTCCGACCTTGACGACGCCCTCGAGAGAATTTTCTGGTGCGATGCGCATTCCATTGACCCGGTGAACTTTCGTCCCTTGCGCTCGTAACAAAACCCCCATCCGGGACGATAAAACGCGAGCCGAATACGCAACTCGCGTGTATCGCGATTGAGCGTCTTCCCCATGCCCGTCGGATTTCGTGCCGCGAAATTATCGCACCGACCTCGGCAATTTGTCTTATCGAGTGACGTTTTCGATCCGATGATGCACGACTCTCCCTTTCTCTCATCGCGCGTGTTCTCTACGCGCGGCCAGGTGAGATGCAGGTGAGATTCCGTCGATAAGGTAGCGAATTTACAACTAAATACAAATATTCGTACAGTCTTTGTTAACGAGAACTGAAATTGATAACCAGGTGTGAAAAAATACTATATCTGATTATTTTGAAAAATTAAAGATTAAAAATAATTTTTCGAAAAATTGAAATTAGTAGCGAGTCAGCGAAAATCGCCACAGATCGCGCCACTTGAGACGACCCAAGTTGAAAAATTAGTATGATTTTTCCAAGTCTTTTTTTTTTATATCTTTCATTGGTTGATTTTTAATTACGATTTTCACAAACAAAACAGGAACACTAATTTTTGTATATGTAAGAGCAACTGGGCGTTTTATTCGAAGCATAAAACATTTAATCGGTATCTCTATCAATACCAGTAGTGTCTTGCTATACCGATAAGAAAGATTCATCCCGATCCAGCGGGAGTTAAAAATGATCGAGCACAAACACCGAATAACACCAAGTAGCCATTGAAAATGGGACAACAAAAGGATCGAGTCTTCAGACCCGGGAGGCTCAAGAAAATTGACTATTCGTTACCAAAAGGAGAGGATCGCGATAAATAACGAAGACGACACCGCGAAATTAATCGCGTGCATCGCGAACCGTTTCGTAACGAGATAAAATTGACAATTTATATTCAGTCACGGATCCATAAATTAAACGATTGTTTCGGTTCGAGACGCGTTATTGCGCAATAGGTGCGAGTGTCTCTCATCGGGAAATGCTTTTTTTCTCTATTTGCTCGAGTCCCACGCATCGGTGTTCGTACCTGCCCACTGCGAAATACGGGTGATGAATTGTCATAAGCAGCGCGGGTCTCTTTAATCACCTTACTGCGTAACAAGCTTGAGTAAGTTCGGCTCATCTGCCGAGCGCTGCTCGCGAGCTCTCGCGTGAAAGTAAAAATACTGTAGTAGTATTTAGGTTAGCTGGACGACCTCCGTGGTACAAATTATGGCGCCTCGTACGCGCGTAAACCTCAACGGGACCCACATTATACCCCTCCCTCCCTCCTTCTCTCCTCCCTCCAAAAATCTTCGTTACTTCACACAATCCAGCCAAGGCCGCTGTTTGCACTTGCCAATAGTCGTACATCGCGAAGCACTTTACCATCGATTAATTTCTCGTCCGTCACTCGGAAACGTCTCCAGCGGTAAAAACCGGGTAGAGAGAAAAAAAAATTGTCTTATTCAAATAAGTAGCCTATCGGAGAATCGTGGGAACACGATAAGATCGAATTACGATTGCGATAAAATGAAAAATTCATAAATTGTTTCATTGTAGCGTTTACAAACACGGGGCATTAATTCAAACGTGCGCGTATCTAATTTCGAGAGGCGGGTACGGGTGTTGGGGAATACTCGATTCTCTATTAATTTGTAAATTAGAGGGACCCGTGCCGTTTAATTACGTTACGAAATAATGTCACGGCGGGGGCCTTATCGGCTCTTTTTGATGAGATCGTGTCTAACATGGTATCGTTAGCGCTTATGGTAATTGCAGCCTTGAACTATACCAGAAATAGTAGCTTTCGTTTGAAACGGCCACCCTGCGAAACCGAAAATTGCCTCTCTACGTTCCGTCTCTTCACGCGCTCCGAAGAAAATCAGTCGATTTAACATTTTTCACGCTTTTACTCGAGAAGAATATGAACTCCCTTTCCGGGCAACGTAACGTGTGGCGTAAATAGGAAAATTAGAATTCTCTGGAGTGAATATTGGTTCGAGAAAAAAATCTTTTAACGAGTTAGGGACGGGACACTCGTTCGCGTGAAACTTATCGAAGGTCGCCAAGCGGAGGCGTGTGGTTCACTGGCTAGCAAACTACGACATATCTTCGTAAAAATATGCAAATGCCGTTTCGCTATACGTCTATACGATCGTACGAAATTATATTTAAATGAAATTTTTTTCGTCTGCGAAATATCAGATGTAACGTCGAGATCGTCTCGCCGTTGCTAGTTACTCGAATTGCGGGCTACCGATTATCGCGATACGTTAACAACTTATTCATCGCTTTGGCATGAACGCGATTAATTTTTTACGAATCAGAGCAAAAAAAATGAGTTACGGGTAAAATATTTCGAATTCTCGCATTACTCGTTCGTCAGTTTTTGCATAATCGGGATTTTCGGTAAACAAGCAGGGTTTCCTAAAAATAAACGTCATTGCGTTATCGCGTGATCATCATCGAGAATAAACGGCTCGATTCTTTAGCCTAATGAAAATAGCGAAGATAATTTGAAATTTCGATAGATCGATTTTCAAATTTCAGAATCGATTATTCTTCATCAACGTAAAGACGCGATACAATATAAACGTTACGATGAGCAACTTCCGCGTGATTCAATTACCGGCTGATGAAAGCTAAGCGAGTCAGGGTAGATCCACAAAGGTTATACGCGAGATAGTTACTCAATAATGAACCAGATTAGCGAATCAGCAATTTGATCTAAACACGATCTTCCGTTTCAGCCAAAGAGTATGTTCGATCGAAAAATAAAAATCTCTACGATTTCTAAGAAATACTTAATATGGGTGTTAAATTTAATCCAATTTCACATACATGTGCAAACTCCAAGTACAAAAATCGAACAACGCTAAGAAACCATTTGAATCGGAACAGAAAAAACGATAAAATTTTTCGACTCGAATATTTTTTTTCGACAAAGAGAATGAGAGAAAAATAGATCCCCTTACGTCTCGAAAATGCGATTCGGTGAAATTTCGCTGGGGAGACCGGTAGTCGAGTTGCAGCGTGAATTTATTGCGACATATGCGGATCTATCGTCACGGGGCCACGAGTCCGACACTACCCGGCGGCGCGCGCGCGCAAAAAAAACCCGAAATCTGAATATGCAGATGAACGCTCGCGAACCCGAAACCCGAACGTTGTACGCACTCGAAATAAATTCGAGCTCGCTACAGGTGTGAGTCCGTGTGCGTCTATGCGACACTCTCTCGCTCGAGATTCGTTCGATCTTCCTCTCGATCGCATCGTTAATCGAGAGGACGTTTCCGAATTCGCGATAAATCAGGAAGACTCGGGATAAAGAGATGCAATTACAGGCGAGTGCCACGTGCCACACTCGGAGGAAATTTTAGTAGATTTACTATCCCCTTGCTATTTTCATTAGTCGAGAGAGGAGTGAAAAATTGATGATAGTCGTTAAGAAAAATTTAATCGAATCCATTTAATTATCGGTATTTGATCAATTAGTTTAAGAAAATATTGAAAATCAATTCTTCGGTAATTTCACGGTAACAAATGCGATTATAATTACAATAATAGATTATTGATTTTCGGTGAAAGTAGCGAAATTATTCTAGCAAATGTCTTTCGGTGCACGCACTCGACGTCATCGACCAGCGTGTTTATGAGCCCGCTCGATTCATTCACGTGTCTGGTTCCTGGTAAAATTAAAATTTCATTCGACTCGCGCGCCAATAGCGTGCGTACCAGCGAGGCGTCGACCTTTTTCACGGTAAATCGCAGGTATGACCTCAGCTCTCTCGCGGGCTCCCTCCGCGTCTTCTCTCGGAACGCGAGATCACGCTGACGATATTACTCGCGGGTCCGAGGGGCCCCATCGGCTCGAGTGGGGATGAATTTCGGGAAACGCGAGGGGTGGGGATCCTCCGGTAAGGATTTGCCTTGCCCGCGACTTATCCGAACCCGAAGTTTTGGCTCGCGGATATATAAAGCGGAAGGCCCGGACGAGATCACAAGTCAGTGCAGTGTGAAGCTACAACGAGCCGACACAACCAAAATACATCAACCATGAACGGATCGGTGAGTTGCTCGAAAAGTCGTGCTCAGTGAGAGGATAATATACGTGTCGCGTTTGATCATCCTTTGGAAATTATTCGGCAAACTGATCAGTAGGTGGACGTTATGAGCGAAGTGAAGTTTTCGACACTTCAATTTTTCTTTAATACGAACGTAAACGCTCGACTCATAAAATTCTTTACTTGGAAAAAAATGAATATTATGTAACGTGAGTAACACATAGAATATAATGGAGTACTTGCAACACATGATATTTATTTTTTTATAATAGATTTTTGATAGTATAGAGAAAAATTCAGATGTGATTTTTGGGCTCTTCTAATAGCCCTTAAATACTCTTTTTTCGCTGCTCCAAAAAATTCGTCTATCCACTGTACAGTTTACCCTACACCGCAAATTCCTCCGAAAGAACTCAGCGATATCTCGCCAAAATCTTTCTCGACAATCGTAAAAGAAAGTCAATTTGAATTTCACGATATTCGTATTGACTGGGCAGACAAAAAGGTGCGGGAAAGTTCTTACGAATCGACAAGCGAGAAGAGACATCCTCGCGTTCTCGCCTCGGCATTTCTAGAAATCCTCTCGATTGCGTCAGCACGTCCGATCTTACGATAATCTCTTCTCGTTCGCAGATCATTGTTATCCTCGCCCTCGCGGCAGTGGCCATCGCCGCTCCGGTCGAGCAACAGACCACCCCGGTAGCCATCGTGCGCCAGAGCAACGACGGACCCAACCCGGACGGCTCCTACGCTTACAGCTACGAGACCGCTAACGGTATCCAGGTTGAAGAACAGGGTCACCTCAAGAACGTTGGAACCGAACAGGAAGGTCTCGAAGTACAGGGTGCCTTCTCCTACACCGCCGAAGACGGTACCCCCATCCAGGTTACCTACGTCGCCGACGAGAACGGATTCCAGCCCCAGGGTGCCCACTTACCAACCCCACCACCAGTGCCAGCTCAGATCCTCCGCGCTCTCGAGTACATCGCCGCTCACCCCCAACCGGAAGAGCACGCCTAAATCAGAGACGAGACCGATTACGTAACATGACCGGTCGCGACGGTCGCGGGCGCGACAACAGCGAGCCTCGACGACGATCGTTTCCGACAACTCGCGCTCAACGAGTCACCGCTAGTGTAGCGTTGGGCGCGACTCGAGCCTTTCGCTCCTTGGGAAACGCTGTCTCGCGAAAACGCGGCCTTCCGATCACACGACATACCTACTGCGCTTTAACGTTTGTTTAATTTTTATTTTTTTATGAAGGCAAAAAAAATTTTATAAATATATATATATATATCGAAAAATGGCTGTAAATAAAAATGTCTATAAGCAAATTTCACTGTTTTCTGCGTTCGAATCTTCGTAAGTTCTTGCCACACCTGTTTAGAAAAATTGCGATTAAAAATCGATTAAGTCCAACAAAGAAGGAACACGAAACATCGGCTTCGTGGATACTATACAAATTTTTTATCTCAGATTATCGTTTTCAAAATCGATCGAGGAATGCGTAGATCCACGCCGATAGAAATTTTCGATAGAGATAATTAGAAAGTGGTCTTCGGTATCGATTGTGAAATTTCCGTACCGCGACGATCCTCTCTCTGTTCCGAGAATCGATTTTTGTACCTCGCCGACGTATGGGAGATTGTAATTTTGCTTTTTACGAAAGACTTTTTCTTGTCTCACGGCTTCGGCAATGCGCGCAACGTCTCGCAATAAGAAGACACATTATAATTTGTCATCGAGAGATTTTTCGATATTGCGTCTTTTGTGGTCTGGGCAGTACTCGAACCACTCGTATGCCGTGAAAAAATTTTCTCGAATAAATTAAATATTTCCATTTCAGGTTAGATATTGGCAATTCAGCAAATTTATCCCATTGATAAATAATAACGAACCTATTTTTCGATTTAGAAATAAAAATATATTAAATAATTCAATTAAGAAGACCTTTATGTAACTAGAACGATCGTTAATATTTCCTTTAGTTGCAAATATTTATTTAGTTCGATCAAATTTAGCTTGGTAGATTTTTTGTAATGAAACTATAGTCTCGTTATCGAAATATTGATTCGTTGGCTTATACAATTATGTAATTAAAGCTCTCAGCTCTCAGCAGAGCTAGTAACATGGATAGACTCATTTCGTGAACATTTGCATGTATCTTTTTTTTTCGTATCGATATATCTCGAGTACAGTCCAAAAACTGTCGACGAAACTTTCGAAATGGACTGTCAAGCGGCTACCTCGTTTTCATCTTTAAAATTTTCGCCGATCTCAAAGCTTTACGCAACGTCTGGTCGAATTTTATTGTCGCCGTAGTCGCAATTGCGTCTATCCTCGCATCTCGACGGTCCAGTCGATGCGAAAATAATTGCACGAAAAAAGACGCGAGTGACGTCACCGGGCGAAGGATCGGTGTAATAAACGACGTCAGTCGAGCGACTCGAATCCTCGTCCCGTCGAGTTCTCGTGCCTCCTCTGCGATTCCTCTCGATGCCTTAAAGGTTAATTAAACCGCGCGTATATATACGGGCATCGGGATACCCGATCGATGAAAAAGAGGGAAAAATCGCGAACGCCCTGTCTTATGGCATTTCATTATTGCGATGTGTAATCGTTGTAATTACGTACACTCGCCTCGAACGAACGCTCTAATCAACGATCGTTTACTTCGCCATTGTAGAAATCAATACTTCCGTTTGTTTCGCGATAGAAACTCGATGAATATTCATAGAAGATCGAATTTCACCTGAAATTTTATCGATACTCGATTTCTTCCAATCGAGAAGCGTGACGAAATCGAATAAATTCGCTCTCGCGTAAAAAAAAATGCGTTTTCAGTGCATGCCTCTTCGCGTTCAAACATACGGAGGGGTAAAAAACACTAATTAAATGATTCATAAATAATAATGAAAACTCATTAATTATTAATCAATTGTCGTTATTATTATTAATTAATCCATTCATTCTTCATTTCAAATCCAGAGAAATTAGCTCGAGACAATTCTTTTTTTTTTCACTTTTATTAAAATCGTAAGTCCGCATAGTGTATGCGCGTTTGTATGATATAAATAACATTTATCACAATATACATCGTACAAGAAGCACAATGACGATAATCCAGCGGTCCGACTAATCCCGCGACAAATCCAGTCGCTGTCGGGCGATCTTTTTCTTCTCGGGCGACAAAAATTTACATCTCGATTAAAAAATTAAGTGAAAAAATTTCGTTTTTTTTTTCCTAGAATTAATCTTAGAGACTAAGGGGGAGGGGGTGATTGTGCGAGATGGACGGTGGTGTCGATTTTTTCCTTCGGGACGGTGTGTGTCTCAGTTCCTCCTGACCTGCTGTCTGAACTGACGAGCGTTCGCGGGCGGTTGGCTAGGGCGTTTCGGGGCTTCCTTGACCTCCTCCTCGGGCTGCTCGGTGGTCGAGGGCTGCTTGGCGATCCACTCGAGGGCTCGCTGAATCGCTGGCGGTATCGGCGGTGGGGTCGGCACGTGCGTACCGGACACCTGCGTGCCGAATTCGTCGGCGGTCCAGCTTATGGCGATCGGCGTACCGTCGGGTGCATTGTACTGCACCGAGCCTTGAATCAGCTGGCTCTCGTCCGGCGTGCCCGCGTATTTCCTGCTTCCCGTCTCCTTCTGAAGGATGCCTCCCTCGGTCTGATAAGCGAACGAGTAATGACCCCGTGTGTCGCCCAGGTCCCGAGAATCGCTCAAGGCCTTCTCGGGCTCCTTAAAGTACTGCTGCCCGTAGGCCGAGCAGATCAGTGCGATCAATATCTGTGAATATTAAATTCATCGAATATTATACAACGAATATAGGGTCGGTCGATGTACTCTAATACAAAATTCAATAGAATAGTATTTCTTTTTTCAATCGCGTAGGATTTACGGCGAACTCGGATGGAGTAAATCAAACGTAGTCAACAGCCATAGACAGCCGTAAAAAGTCGATTTTATTAGCCAGCGCGGTATCGAAATTGTAATCCTTCCAACGGCGGGGGCATCTAGAAAAATTTTTACGATCCCGGCCACGGTTGGGAATTTATGGACACGCGACGCGATAAAAACCAATTTATTGGAATAACGTAATAATTACTGGTCCGTTATGCGTATTCGCGTAACGGTGGGGAGAAAAGGGAAGGAAAAAGAGGTCCGGGAGCGAAAACACGAGGCGTAAACAAATTCGCGGACAGACGGCGAAAAAAAGGGGCGGGGAGTTGTTTGCGCAAAGGAGACGCGAAAAGAAACGATTGGTATTGCATCATCGTTAGAGGCCATTTAACGACGGTAATGGTCGAGCGTACGGGTCGAGTCCGAGCGAGCGAGAGCGCGCTTCAATCTTCGTCATGTTTTCATGGTACCTTTCCCCGCGAAAGGTCAGAGCACCGCAGATGTCGAGAATAACGATACCCATCGCGATTCTAATGGAGAAAAAACATTCTCGGTAAACCATCGCGCCCATTCCTCGCTCTTTTAATTGGCTATTTTGAATTTGGTCGGGTAGTACGAAGTAGTCATTTTTCACGCGGATGGAAATTATGCGGGAACTTTTTATGCCAGGAAGAAAAATCTTGTTACGAAATTCGATGGACTGTTTTTTAATAGTTGACATTTTTGGCCAATTTGAGACCTGCAGCAGTGCTTGATCTAATTTTTCGTCATAATTTGATTGAATTGTAATTAAATTTTTTAAAAAAAGAAACAGCTATTCCGAAACACCCTGTACAGCCATTCTCACTTTCGTTTCTCATCGTTGCAACTCCGAGAAAATTTCGAAGAGAAAAAGATTTCGAGTTAAAAGTAAGGAGTACACTAATGTACGTTAAGGTATAGTTCTGGGAAAATTATACTTGCATATCTATCCTCTCAGAACTATTCGCTAAATTTCACTGACTGAAATTTTCCCGAACTATCAATTTTTATCTATTAAAAATCGAAAATATGTGAAGAGAACAACAAATTATAATAAATACTAGCGATAAATTAAATTATATGTATATTATAAATACAGAATTTCTTCAATATCTTCCAGAGCCCATTCATTTCGTAGCTACAAGACAGAACTACCTTAACAAGACACTCGAAGTATACGACGGTAAACACTCGCGAGAAACGAAGTAGTAAAAAAAAAAACTTTACCAAGCGAAGTATGAAGGGGAAAAAAATGGCGAGTAAAAAGTATATAAGAAGATCTCGGTACGTGTCGTCGCACTCACCAAGGAACGCATCTCGTATCGTGTGTGTGTCGATCCCGGCTTGACTCGTTTGAGGTTACGCACGCTCGCGCACGTGAAAGCGACGGTTTTGAGAGTACAACTCGCAGCGCGGACTCGCGGTGTTTAAAAAGCCCCCGGTCCCGTCGAGCGGTATCACATATACAGATCACTTCTCGGCCACAGATATCTCTCTCTCTCTCTCTTTCTCTTGCACACTCTCGCCCTCCCTCCCTTTCGCGCGTGATCGTCGCCGGCGTGAAGTTCGCGAGCAACTCTTGGACCGCTGGGGGCAGAGCCGACCTTTATACCGGCTCCTCTACGAAGCAGCGAGGCCAAGCTTTTACATAACCCGGGAAAGTTTATTTCGGCGTGCGTTCGCCGACTACGAGAGTTCGTTCCCACCCTGCGTTGTCCGGGTCTCGGGTGTCGATTCTCGCACCCTCCCCGAGGAAGAAACACCGAGCCACCGAGATTCTAGACCATTTATTCGCTCCGTGTATTTTCAGACATTTGAAATCTTGTCGGATTTGCAACTGAAATTAGACGGACGGATTTTTACCACCTCTCGTTAGCGGAAGTTTAACGATAAAACTATAATTTTGTAAAAAAATTAATTTCAAAGAAGTTGTCAAACTTACAATTATTTTCTTTTACATCTCTCGATAGAAATGGTGTTAAGCAAGAGAAAACGATCTCGTTTGTCGCCTTTCATCTTAGAAGCTCTCAACGCTCGACCTTTCGATTTACCGAAATTCGTTTGAATTTCATCTCCGTGTTACGAGAGCTATGAGCGATTTTGCAACGTATCGAGAAAAAAAGTTTCGTATACTACTTTAATATAAATCGACGACAAGCTCGTACGAAATCGAGAGGCAACATTCGCGCGAGGCGCGTGACTCCCGTGAGGTGGGAGAGAAAAATAAATAACTCACGAATTTCTCGTTGATTAATCGAAGTTGCGTCTCTTATATGTTCTACTCGGGAAACTTTATATTTATGTGAGACCAATCGCGGTTATTATACGAGGAGAGCGTCGAGCGCTAATCGATTCGCGACGGTTCGGAATTGCAACCTTAAAAGGTACAGACGGAAAGGTTGTTCGTGTATAGGTACGCGTCTCGGCTCACGCAGCTCGCCACGAGACGAGAACGAATCGAAATTTCTCCTTAAATATTTATTATCCTCTTTTATACGGAAGACAATTAACGAACAATGCGCTTCAATTGAAACAGCAGCGGAGGTCCAATTTCGCAACAATTTCTCCCTCTCGGACTCTCTAAATGCCAATTTTCTTTCGACTCGCGGATGACGAATTTCGCGACCCCTCGCGTCTCGAATTTCAACCGCGATAACGATCCGCGGGCGAGTGTACGCCGCTCGTCGTTTTTAATGAAACTCGTCATTAATAACGATCGTACACATTTCGCGAAACAATGCCACCCCGCGAAAGACGCGCACGACTTTAAATTGCTCGCTCGACGATAAATCGCGCATCGGCTTTAATGTCAAATGCAAATGAAGTAACGCGACGGTATCCTGCTCGCCTACGTCTCCGTCTAATGGACGGATTTTTTACGTGTTTATTTTTTTCTACGTTTTTTTTTTCTCGAGACGAGACACGACAGAATCGTTAAATACGAATTCTTTTTTTCGGAATCATCTGGGTTGGGCAAGAGGCGCGTAAAAATTGGGCAATTCGAAATTATGGATAAACGGAATCGATAAAACCGACCATGAGAATCGCGTTAGACGCGACCCCTCATTATCATTCAATTATTACAACAGTTTTACGGCGCTGGCCGTATCGTCACTCTCGCATGCATTATGCATGCGCCGTGTGAAGATTATCGCTAATAAATTAGGCTACAACGGGGATCGCGAGAAATTAAAAGACCTAGAGAACGGGCATCGAGTGGACTCGGAGCACGACAGATATCGGCTTCTTCTCCCTGTTGTTGATTACATCGGGACGTAAAAAATAAAGGCGAGAGCGAGTGATGAAAAAAAAGGAAAATCTATCGACGGAGAGAATAACGATCGAAAATGGAACAATGGTACAACAGAACGAAGCTACGTAACGATCGCAAGAGTATTACCGCACCGGTAACAATGCCGGTCGGCCGGTTCGTGCAAATAAACCGCATTCCCTCTCTATCTCTACGTGCATCATCTGACATTAGTACTTTGTTCAGAGGCGGACGCATGAAAGGTTACCGCTCAACTGTACCTGTTACTTATCAGAGGATAATGACACCAATATCTCGCTAACGCCCGTTACTCCCATAGCCTTCCGTGGGAATTTCAACCGTACGGGATTAACCGTAAGAGCGAGTCCTTGGCCCAGTGATCCTACACGGCGCCGATTACGCGAGCGCTTGCACATACACGCTGCATTTAGCTGCACAGCGCGCGGTCAATATTTATCCCGACGAAACGAAGGAATCGGAGGATGGAGTGGATCGGGGTGAAAGGAGTTGAAACGTTAGAAATGTAATCATTTTCAGTTTCGATTTTCAAAGTATTAAAACTTGTTATGGAAATTGAACCAAACATACGATCAATGACGAAAAATTGAAATATATAAATTGATATAAGTTTATTTCAAAAAAAGGAAACGAGAGCCCCATAGAGAACTAAGTCGCTCTGTGTAGTGAATTAAAAGAGCGAGTAAACGGTATCATATTTAGCTAGAAATTGAGAAAAATTGAACGAGAAAAGATACAATTCCCTCACGAGCGATAGCTTTTATTGCTATCGGTGCAGCGCGCGGGAGTTGGTAAATTTTCGCGCGGACCGCCGCGCTGGGGATATAGACGTCGAAAAAATTAACGACGCAAACGAGCCAATAAGTTGCCGTAATGTCGCGATAAACAGGGAACACCGAACAACCGGTAAGTAGTCGGTGGATATATTGCGCGTATTATATATCACCGCGTGGGTACTCGGATGAATTTTATAGCTCTGAAACGGCCGATGAAGTTTCCCTCTCCTCTACTTGGACGTGCTGGAAAATCGAGATAAACGAATTTCTCAACAGTGATTTTAGGTGCGCAACATTTCAATATTCTGATTTAAAATCCGTAATAAATGAATATTTTCTTCAATTTTTGATTCCATGCTCCGTTGCGTTACCCCGTAATTAGTTAATTATCGTTCACGAACGCCGGTAATTTTGATACATCGTCAGTACTGTCGAATTACGAATTTGAGATTTGTCGAAAATAAATAATTCCTTTGGTTTCTAATCTGATCTGCTACATCGCATCGTGATTAGTTAATTATCTTTGACAAACGGTAGTCTTTTTTTTCGATAGCATCACCGACGCTGCCAAGTTACACGCCTGGATCTACTCTAATTGAATAACTTTGGCGTTTAGTTTACAGCAGCGCGGTATCCCGGGTTGCCCGCTACCAGGCGCGATTCATTATAACGCGCGCTCTCGTGGCGAGATTCAATAACTAAGACCTATATAGCGCCGAAACTTCGCGCGACAGTGCATCGAATTCAATTAAATTCACCTTTACAACTCGTATGAATATCGAATAAGGGATCATCGTGAGTAATTGCCAATTGTTTCGGCGTGGACGGGTAACGTCTCGAATTCGGTTTCTCGGTGCGATCCCGGGGAGCCCAAGACTTCAACCTTGAAATCTTCGATCAAAGTTTCTCTCTTTTCTACCAAGTGTGGATTCGATAATCGTTCATCCGGCACTGGCGATCGTCAAGCTTGTATCGACAGTCGGCAAAATCGATATTTTTTGTATCGAAAGAGACTTCTCTAACTCGATACAACACACGGAAGGTTTTAAACTTTTTGCGATCGCGTTAAACGAAAAATACTCCGTCGATGTTCTTGTTATCTTCGAGAGATTTTCGTCATTTGTCGATGAAATGAGTCAACGGTAATAAACGCGAAAGTTAAAAATCGGCGTCCTAGAAAATTTTTATCGTCTAATGGAATGACGGCTTTTCCGCAAACAGGTGTTCGTATAATGATATGCAATCTCTCGTTTGTACGAATTTATGCGAGAGTTCTTTCGAGAAGCAGCGACAAGAACCCTGCGATCGTTAGCGGTTTTCCTGCTCGCGAACAAAACGCAGAATAGAATTGAATAAAATTTCGGGGGGTCGGCGAGAAGCTATAGTCCGGCACTGAGATTGCTCAACGTTCCTCTAACCACCTCCTTCCTGGTAATCCTCACGTGTTTCGTGTGTCGTCTTTAAAATTCCTCCTCGTACTCTTTCACGCGATACGTATTATCAACGTGAATTGACTAGTCGAGATCGCTAAAATTCATCGAACTTCTCCCAGAATTTAAATTAAAATTTGAATTTAAATTCAATATTTCTAAGTCGTATTATTTGGTCTTCATGAGCGAGTTTTGCAATGATAAATCGAGTATTTGTTGTATTTGTGAAAATTTTTGACTCAAGACCCGCTCCTCTCATTCTCGACGCACCAACGAACAACGAGACTTCCAGAAACTCGATCCAGGTGAGCGAGAAAAAAAAGTAGATCGTCGTCTCGGTAAGATGGAAAAAAGTGAATCATACTCTTAAGCGTATCGTTACCGGGGAGAGTTAGCGAGAGAGATTGACTCACGCTTGTTTATGCAAATAAATCGTACATAGCGGCGCACCGGTCCCTGAACGATTAGCCGTCTCGTGAATGCGATCCGCTGAAAGCTACCTCGCCACACACAACCGAGACTTAACGAACGGATGAACGATGACGTCGTGGAAGGATGAAAAGGGGCTGAGGCAGGGGAGGGGGCCGGACGAAGGCTGCGACGACGAGGTGGGGACGTGAAAAAAAAAACGGCCCCGAAGCCGAACGATCGTAGAGGTCCGAGCTCGGGACCGGCTCGGGTCGAATAGTTGCGCGCGATCGTCGCGCGGCGGCGACGTTGTCGATGCGCGCCGTTTCGTTATTAAACCGAGCGCATTTTCGTGCCGTGAGTTTCGCGTTACGTGCGTGGCCCGATATACGAGCGGAGCCAGAAAGATTCTGTGACGCATTGTCGCGCTCGGCCCGCGACTACGTCCTGCCTTCGGGTTCTCGTTCTCGTTCGTCCTCGCTGACTCTTGCGCTCTTTTAGATCGATCCAGCTATCGGCGTCACTAGCAGTAAACTATCGGTACTACCGGTAACATTGCGATCTCGGATCGAGTGCTAGCTTCGTATCGTCTTTATTCTTCCTTTGAAATTATTGTTTCTCCCCCGTTTGGTGAGAGTTCCACGTGTTGAATACGACGCACGCTCGGTGTTGCGATACGTGCGCGCGCCCGTTCCGACTGCCAGTACACGGCTCACGCGCGCACGCCGATCGCTTTTAATCTGGATATATTGGAATGCGCTTGATACGGACGAGCGAACCTATCGCTATCTGACAGGTACTGCTCTCTTCGGTGCTATATAATGCTCTGGATCCCTGCTATCTTGCGCCGATTCTCGATTGCTTTCGTTACGAATGCTAAACAGCGGGTTTGTCTTTTCAATTCTCGAGTCGAGAATTTGGCCAAATTTTTAGCCCGTGTACAAACACCGAACAATACGACCGAAAAATCATACGAATTTTTTGACTCGGAAAATAGATCGTATTTGTGAAAATCGCGTGATTAAAAATATTCAGTTTAAAAATAAGAATATCTAAAAAAAATATACTCCTCGATTAAGAAATTTTCGACTCATCCTCGTTAATTTCTTTTGTTCCACTCGTGTCGCGACCGGTGAATCGCTAGCGGTGTGTAATGGTTGAAAAAAAAAACGATATATGGGTTCTCGTACTATTGTCGTCTTTATCTGTGACGATGTGTCGAGCTCTTGATAAAAAGAAATTCTTAGCTTCGTCACAAATGCTGTATGTTTATACACGACTCTCGACGTGTAACACAGATGTACGGAGAACTTTATCGCGGCGCGTTAAGTCGTTCCGCACACAGATCCACGAAACACCTATTGTCCCCGTCGACGATTCGATCGACGATCGCGGATACGTAATCGCCAGTCGAAACGAACTCGCCGAGTCTCCTCGTGTACAATTTCCGCTACGTAAATAAAAAAATCTGTTTCGTTCGTCAAAAAAACGCTCGCTCCGAATAGGTATTTACCTTAGATTCGGTTCGTGCTACTTTCCGCGATAACAATCATTTGGGTCATCGTTGGAGAAAATGATGGGGTACCATTCATCTCCGCGTATAATACGATTTTTGACTGATGGATAGAGAAAATCCTCTGAAAAAAATTTCGTATTTGTACGCGCGCACTGAAAATAAAAATTTGTCGAAGCTACTTAATTAATTAAAAATATGGAGATAAATAATTTCCTTAATAATACGAGAATTTTATGAAGAATAAGAATACGATGAATAATAGAAAATGGATTCAAATTGGTTTCTTTGGCTCGAGCAATTATTTTGCCAGTAATTTTAACGTAATATGTATAATTATAAAAATGAAATATCAACAATGAACATTAATATGTATGCTTTATTATCCACATTACGTACGAATTTGCGGTAATATGCAAACATTAATATAAAACGTTAAATACGAATAATTATGTACAATTGTCATAGAATTATACGAAGAATGAGAATATGAATAGTAATAGGAATCAGAATTGATTGCTTCAATTCCAAAAAATAAATATTAAGAGCATGTGAAAAATTTTTATTTTCGTGCGGAACAGCGTAAATCGACGAAACTAGAGAGAGAGAGAGAGAGAGAGGGAATGGTCGAAAACGTCAATCGAGACGAGACACGAAATAATCGCGAAGATAAGATTCCTCGGAGCTGCACGGGCTATAACGCGAGCGATTATCCGCTCGTTCGCTCACTCGCTCTCGTCGAGCGTGTGCGGCAGCGCGTGCGTGCGTCGGCCTATTGAACTACAAAACGCGTTCCATCGTGCTACTAGACTGAGCGCGATATCACAGTACACGCAACGTACCCAACTGTAATCCTCTTCTAAATCACACCTCTCTCTCTCTCTCTCTCTCTCAAACTACCGGAAGTCCATAGACGAAATTCGTCCCGGTGCTCGAAACTGTGTGTGTTCTCAGACGATCATGCGATTATGGAGTCCGGCGGCAGTAGCAGCGCCAGCAGCAGCATCGTCAGTAGCGGCAGCGAGGGCAGAGCTCAGTTGAGGTCCCAGCAACAGCAGAACGCTAGCAACGGGACGAGCAAATCGATAATGAGCGGGAAACCGAATTCGGGACTGAGAAAGATGAGCACGATGCCGGAGGAGGAGGACGGCTCGGACGGCGTGGACCCGGACGTGATAAAAATTGGCCATCCGGTCGATCGGCAGGGCTATGTACGAGACGTTAAGTGCTTAAGCAGTAAGCTTTACCGTAACCTCCTCGCTAAACGTCACTTGTTCTCTGCGCTCGAGCAGCACCATCATCACCATTACCATAATCAGCAAGACGTCGATTCCGACTCGCTCGGCGAGGAGAGGGGCCGGCTCCTCAGCTCCGGAAGCGGACGGAAGATCGTCGTGACACCCGGCAGCAACGCTACCATAGCTTCCGTGGGCAATGTCAAGAGATCGGCCAGCGGTCACGACAGCAGCACCGACAGCGTCCACGACAAATCCCACTCGCGGCATCAGATCGCGCCGGACGCCAGATTTGGGTTTAGTATTGCCATTTTCTAGTTACCAGAGATAGAGTCGCGAGGATGACGAATGATCCTCGGGCTGTGTGACTCGCGTAGGTCGTATCGGGACAGCGGGAACCAGCCGACGCCGGTCAGGAACGGGAGGTCGGGCGAGTGTCACGCGCGTCATAGGTATCACAGCATGAGGTCCCTCAAGTCGAACGCCACCAGCGAGGATCCTCATCATCAGAATTGTCACTACCCGGCACCGGGTACCTGGGCCTCGATAGTCTTCGCCGATGGCAACGGCCACGCCACCAGGCCTTTCCAGGACTCCGTGTCGATTCGCTCTCTAGCTTCTATTGGAATGGGATCCTCGGACGGCAGGAAACTCACCATAAGGAGGGTACCGACCTCGCCTTCGGAGCTACTCAATATGGTCCATCCTCCGACGTGAGTAACAGATTCAATAATCGATTCGATTTTCCCAATTTAAAATGAAAAATAATAATTTGTTTCGATTGTTTGGTACAATTAATACAAATTTGTGCACCGTTTTGTGAAAATTTTATCTCTCGAACACCCTTGAGGGATTAAAATGTACTCGCCTGTATAAATACATATCACTGCCCCTCAAAGAGTTAATCGATTCGTCGATATTTCGTTTAATTGAAAATATTTTGTTGGTTCGAGAGAATTTTTTTCTTGGTGCATTCTTTGCCAAAAGCTAACGACATAAATAAACTATTATTTTTGTTTACTTGCGTTTTGAGCTCTCCGCGGAGTCATGCGACGTCGATTCAATGTCAGCGTTTGACGAAACTCGCGCTAGTTGTCAAAGAGCGTCACGCTCTTCGACGCCCGTATCGTCTCTCCTGCCAGACAAGCTGAAATTTCCACTTCGTCTTCCGCTAACGCGATACGTCCGTCCCTGTGAGAGTCTCGCCAACGTCTCTCATCGAGAGTCCGCGCTCGCGCGTTGGCAACCAAATCACGAAGAACACTCGCTCATTTCGATACAAAACAAATTCCCTCGATTCACAAATCGTTTAATCCAAGACCCACGTGTTATTTGCTACACCCTCTTGATTGATGGCTCGCGTTTGTCGATATGAAAATACTTCAGCCATCGAAAATTCTATTTCAGAACGAACACTTAGGGGGGAGTGACAATATTTTCGATCGACGATGTTTTTCTTCGAAATTCCGCCAATTTGATTTATAGGCACGAAATTTCGTTGTCAACTTGGTTATCGGTGATGAACGATCGATTCCATTTTCAATCTCGTAACAGCGATAAGTTGGCGATAAGGATCAGGTGACCGGTCCTTAAACGAGGTCAAGTTCGGCAATTACGTAATTTAAGAGTAAACGAAAAGAAAAGTACAGGATTTATAAATTGATAAAGTATCAATTCTTGTTTTGAAAAATAGAAGAATTGGCAAGATAAAAATACATATAGGGAACAGGAAAAACAGCGATCCTCGTGGATCTACGCATTAATAAGCCGCGAATTCGAACTGTAAATAGCAATTTGTTGAATGTACCTACTTTAATATTTATTTGCATATGTTGAAATCAATATTTAAATTACCGGATAAAATATTCATTTGAATTAAAGGTACTACTTTCATTCTAAATAATATTCATTTATTCTAAATAATAATTCACTTTTTCAAATAAAACATTTATTTCTATATTTTAAAATAGGTATATATTAATTAGTTTTGACGAATTTTTATTTTTAGTGTAGCGTTAAAGAAATACAGGATTTCCGAATTGAGAAAATACGTAAATTTAATTACTGATTTTTCGTTGTTATTTTCGCACGCATTGAAGAAAAAAATAGAAGAATTCGCAAGACGAAAATATAGGGAACAGAAAAAATAGCGATCCTCGTGGATGGGTGCGCTAATAAAACGTACAAACGGATTTTTATGCAAGCCGACCACTCGCCATATGCCGCGAGCTCGAGTTCGCTCGCACGCGCGCGCTCGCGCCACTGAGTAAATCACGCTAATTACGTCTGGAAAATATACGACACTCTGAAATGGCATACTCCTGGCCTGTTATATATATAAAGACAGGCGAAACCGTAAATCTCGAAGTCGCGTTAGCAGTCGCGTAATTGCACGCGCCGGGTGAGCACATATAATTACATACAGAAGAATATCGAATCGTATATATTTTTTGTGTATCAATGAGAGCCGATAAAGATTTATCGCGACCGAGAACGATCGCGATTAGCCAATCGATATTTATCGCGGAGTTGATCGATGGAAGCGCGCAAACGAGAGCTTGACGCCAAACGTTAATTAACGTCGTTTGTTTTTCGACAAAACACGCGAAACCCGAAGCCGAATCGAACTCTCTTCGCGAATTATGAATCAACAGTAGACGGCGAGGGATCGATACCGTCGCACGAGGATCATCCGGAGGATAACAATTCGAAGATACGAAGAGGTATCACGTGAAATGCGGAGCACTTGTGAAACGTTCGCGAGGCGAGGTCTCGCGACTCAAAGCCCGCGATTCTACCGTATTGTTGTACAGAAGTAAGTGGATAATTGGCCGTGCGCACTCGAGGACCGATTTTATTGCGACTCGACATTCGTCTTTTCCTTCCTCGAAAAAAAAGAGGAACTTGTTTTGCATTTTGCGGCGAAGAGGAGTTTCTCTAGTGTACGCGGTTGAAATAGGAAAAAATCGATTTTTAATCCGATAATTGTCCAAGTGTCTCAAAAAGTTATACCGATCTATTTTAACGTTGAACACGTCAAATTCGATCATTCTAATATTGTTGTTAGTCGTTCTAAAAATTTCTAAAACTATCTCTCATCTAGCGCTAACCTCGTTCGTTCTAGTGCCCCTCGTAACGTTTCGACGCATATAAACAGGTAAAAGCTACAAAACCAATAGCTCGCGCCGGGAAGTCGCATGAGAACTCGTTCGTAGAGAAGCGCTCGCGTTATATCTTTTTTTAGATTTTAATGACAGCGCGTCAAAAGGTAATAACTCGCATTAGTGCGCCGCGAGCTTACGGGCACGTGTGTTAGTTTTTCCGGTGTGAAAATTTTTCTCGAATGTACACAGGTGCGTCGCTCATAGAGCGTTATTACTCAAGTTGGGCGCGGGCGGGCCGTCTTCGATCGTTTATCGCTCGAGCGCGATACGTCCTAGCCGGTGATAAATAAGGGCGGCCAGCATGACAAACGATCGCGAAGAATTTACATCGACCCCCCGTCGGTCCCTCCGCGCGCGCGCTCGCATATTCAGCCGCGCTTGCGTAACCGCCGGCCTCAAGGTCGTTTCTCGTAATTTCGCGTAATTCCACATCTCGCTGATCTTAATAAGGGCTTCCCGCTGGAAATAAAAGCACGAAAGATCCAATATTTACCTGGCGTTCCGCGACTCTCGCGAAATTTCAGCGAAACACCGTATCCGCGAGCCCGATAACGAGTGTCAACACGCGACGCGAACATCTGGAGTTTCGCTCGGAAGATGAAAAATCGTTCCGTCTTTTCTTCTCTCCTCTTTCTCGTCTCTTTATTTTTTTTCTCTCTCTCTCTTTTTCGGTGTTACGCACAGACCGGTGGATGATGACCTGTCGACGTGCACGAGCTTCGACGACGCGGATACCGACGATCCCGGGGATTATCGGCAACCGAGGAGGCCACACTGGGCGAATAAAGCGCAATTCGTCCTCGCCTGTATCGGTTACTCGGTCGGCCTCGGCAACGTATGGAGGTTTCCTTATCTCTGCTACAAAAGCGGAGGAGGTGAGTCCAAATTTTCACTTGCTCGAAATTTCCCACAGAAAAATATATCGTATTTAATAGGACGAATTTTTAGCTAACTTAATAACCAAATTTACCAAAAATTAACACTGGATTTACGAAACCCGGCATTTTGATGGATTTTCAGTTCTATTAACATATATTTAATGCAAATATGTATCTCTTCTTCTCATTTAAAGTTAATAGTTTATAACTACATTGGTTTACAGTTTATTTTGTTTAAAAGAAAATTTATGATTTCATTATTGTTCGAAATTGAAACGTTCTTATGAAAATAAGTATGTAAAAGTGTCCGTAAATCTAGTGTTAAAGAGCACATTAAATAATTTATCGTCCTAGTTCTATCAAATGCTATTCGACAAAAATGAACAACTCGCCACACGCTAATTGAAATAGCAAAATCCAAGGAGTGTATTTTTCTCAGCGTAATATAGAGAAGGTAAACGACAAGTGTCCCGAATATAAATAACGTCAATCGTCCGTAAAGACGAAATGCGAGCGTGTGGATGCAGGCATCGTGACGTTACATATCGAGGGAGTTCGCTCGAGGTGTAAGTGCGATAACAGTGTGTATTTGCACGTCGCATCATCGACGTTAAATGCGTCACCATATGAATGGTAGCGCGACAACAGTGTAATCAGATATACCAATATCGAATACAATCGTATCCAATTGAATTGCCCTCCCTCCTCCCCCTCCCCGTCAACTCTGAACACAACACGCGAGAGCCTGGGATTATACCATCCGAGGATACTCATCCGGATTCTCATCTCGACTACTTTTTTCGAAAGCAAAAAAACCGTACGAAGCGAGAGAGAAAAAGAGAGAGAGAGAGAGAGAGTCGATCCTCGAGCAAAAACACTCGGTTCATTGCTCCTAACCGACTACGATAAACTCAAACCTCGTTTATGGATTTAAATGGCCATGATCGCGGACTTGTAAACCGTACACGCACACCAGTAATAGTTTCGTAGTGGTATCGTGGCATCGTTTTTGTCGGAATTTCTTCGTACTGTGATCAGAATATTCAACGATTAAGTTCAAATCGATCGAATTTATTAAACACACGGTCCCATAGCGAATATACTGGCCAAACTCAACCAACTGGTTAATCAACTTACTGCGTCCCTGCGCGGTAGAACTACCTTAATTCGGGACAAGGGCGCGCACGGTAAAGCGATACGATCTCTCTGTAGATCCCGGATAAATGAAAAGGCCCTAGGCACGCGCCTCCCGGACGCGTCTTGCGCAATCGGTACGCGGAACTTGATACATGACCTTGACGGGGGGAGGCCGGAACGAAGTTCAGGCCGTGCAAACGATCTCAATGACACCGCGCGCGTATAATCGCGGATGCCTCGTGCGCTCGGTACGCGCACGCTCTCGCAATTTCGTTTTCGTCTCGCCGTTGCGAAACTCTATAGCCGGAAAACAGGATCGAATGACCCGAATGATTTTGCTCGGAGAGAAACGCGACCTACTCGCCAACGAGCCCGGGGTCAATTTACAACCCGATGAGAACAATCCGAACGTTAATGAGATTCGCGAAATCAAAATCTGGCTACGAGAACCGATCTCGGTTGGAATAACGAATTTTTGATTCCTTTGTAAAATATTTTCGTAAAAGCGTAACGGTACGAAAATTATATACCGATTTTTTTGAAGTTGAAGTTTCACTATTTCGCAATCGAGTCCTTCGACTAATACGAGTGGAAAAATAAATCGTACCGCAAATTCCACCGCGCGTGGAAGACCGAAAATTCCATCGAAGGTCGTGAAGTTGGGATTTCACGAAGCGTGGATGTTATTATTGAAAGGATAAAAAACGACGATAATAACGAAAGGGGTCGCGCGGTGGATCAAGTGTCGTTTAAAATGTGGTCATTACCTGTCCTCGACGATCCCGGTGCTCCGATCGGATTCGCGCTGCTAAATAAGTCATAATCCACGGTGCTATACACACGACGACCGTTTAAGGCGAATAAAAAGTCACATCCAGTGACCTTGTTGCTGCCCACGAACGCGACGATTAGCGTTTAGTACTATTACGGATCAAACGTGCTTCACCGGTGTATTTATCAAATTCGACGAGAAGTTCGAGGAAGCCTTCGGGGCCAGGCTGCCCGCCGCTAAGCGAGTCAACGACTCTGTTATTTAGCAATTCACGCCAAAAAAACTCATCTCTTTTTCTTCTTTTACAGGCGTCTTTCTGGTACCATATTTTCTAATACTCATCGTTTGCGGAGTACCGTTACTCTACATGGAGCTCAGCATAGGACAATTCACGAGACGGGGCCCTATAGGTGCTCTCGGGCAGATATGTCCTCTCCTCAAAGGTGAGAATCGGTGTAACGCGAATTCGTTGCGCGAGATGATGAAAAATATCTGTATTTGTTTTGCCGATAGGTGCGGGCTTGTCGTCGGTGGTGATATCGTTCCTGATGTCGACTTATCACAATGTCATAATAGCTTACGCGATTTATTACTTTTTCGCGGCGTTCAAGGCTGAGCAACCTTGGTCCGACTGCGACAACTCGTGGAACTCGGAATCTTGCTGGATACCAGCTTACACGGGCGAAGAAAATCGTACGAGACCCAACGCGACCCGAACGCCCTCCGAGGATTTCTTCGAGTAAGTATTCTTCGTTATCACATTTGTGTTAAATAAAAAAGATGTAAACTTATTAATTGCAAGACAGAATCGTATCTATAAACCTAATTTATTTCATTGTTAAAAAAGTAACACTAGTAACGAAATTCTGTTGGTTTCAGTAATAAAGTTCTGCAAATAAGCAGCGGTATCGAAGAGCCGGGTATCCTAAGATGGGAGCTGGTAGCCTGTCTGATAACCGCCTGGGTCATGGTCTATTTCTCGATTTGGAAGTCGATAAAATCCTCGGCCCAGGTCAGGTACCTCACCGCTACCCTGCCCTTCGTGCTGATCGTCGTCTTTCTCACGAGATCTCTCACCCTCGAGGGCGCCGATAAGGGCTTGCAGTTCTTCTTCCATCCACGCTGGGAGCTTTTGGCAGACGCCAAGGTACGAAAAAGAGTCCCGAGTCGAAATTTAAGACTTTATTTTAACGCGAACATCTTGCTCAAGATTTTTTCGTCTTGCAATATAGTGCAGAGAGACGAAATAAAATCACGATTTCGTCTTAAAATGCATTGTTTAAAGCAAGTCTTATTTGTCGACTCGAGAAGAGAGAGAAGTTTTTCACCTGCTGTATATCTGATCGCGTGCTGGTTTTTCAGGTCTGGGTGAACGCTGCGGCGCAAATCTTCACCTCCGTCGGTATAGCCTTCGGCTCCATGATATGTTTCGCGAGTTACAATAAATTTCACAACACGATCTTAGTGGATACCATAGCGGTCTCGTTGATAAACGCCTTCAGCAGTCTACTCGTGGGTATATTCTCCTTCGCCACCATCGGGAACATAGCCACGGAGCAGAACATGTCCGTCGAGGCTGTACTCAGCGATGGTACGATAAATAAACGAGACATCCAGTTCGATATGGCGTTTTATAGATAAATCATAATTTCCGTTAAAGGACCCGGTCTAGTCTTCGTCATCTATCCCCAGGCTCTGGCCAAGATGCCAGCTTCCCAACTCTGGGCTGTGTTATTCTTCTTTATGCTCGTCTGTCTCTCCTTGAATAGTCAGGTATGTACATTCGAATAAGTAGAAATCTCTGACATAAAAAAATTACAGTAGAAAAATGAAAAATAGAATTTTTTTCGTGCTGAATATCGATAGGTACGTCTGTATAATCAGCGTACCGTTCAATGTCGAGAGATTTTTGCTCCTCCGATCTGTTGTCGATATCGACAGTTTTACAATTTCTTTCGTACGTTGTTTTTCAGTTTGCGATAGTCGAGGTCGTCGTCACGTCGATTCAGGATGGATTCCCAAATTGGGTGAAACGTCGTCTGCTGTGCCACGAGATGCTGGTCTTGCTGATATGCGTCGTGTCGTTCCTCTTCGGTCTGCCCAACATCACGCAGGTACGCAATCAAACAGTCTTACACCAACACCGGCTCGTTTATCACTTGGCTTCGGTCCTTCGGTTTTTCTCGCCCGCTCACATCCCATTATTGTTACGCTCCTTTTCTCTCGATCTATCTATCTCTCTTTCTCTGTTTTGGCGTCCAGGGCGGAATCTACTTCTTCCAACTCATAGATCACTATGCGGCGTCGCTATCCATCATGTTCTTAGCGTTCTTCGAGGTGATCGCTATCTCGTGGTTCTACGGCGTGCGAAGATTGTGTAACAACGTGAAGGAAATGACCGGAAGAGTGCCGTCTCTGTATTTCCGATTCTGCTGGCTCTTCGCCGCGCCTGTACTCATTTTGGTAAGATATGGAAGAGTTGAGCTTCCGTGAAATATTTACTCGTTACGTGCAGTTTTGACTGATACAATAATTCGAATGATACAATGATGTATTATTTTTTGTACATTTTTATTGAGAATTATTTTACCAAGTTTTACGATATGCAAGAATATTTAACCGAAAGACCTGTTATTGGTACATTTATCTTATGCAAATATTTAACGCAGCGCAGAATGTAAGTACGCGCGCGTGCGTTTATCCCGATGAACCTTAAGTATGGTTTGAAAATTGGCCGATAAATCTCTCGCTAATTTTTCTTTCTCTCTCTCTCACACACGCTATCTATCTGTTTGCAGTCAGTGTGGGTGTTTAGCTTAATTGATTACGAGCCGCCGACCTACCGCAACGGCGAGTACGCATACCCAGGGTGGGCAGAGGCCATCGGCTGGGGCATTGCGTCTCTCTCTCTCATTTGCATTCCCGCCTTCGCTGTCTACGTGCTCGCCGGTGCCGATGGCGATACTTTCACCGAGGTACGATATTTTTTTTTTATTCCCTTCGTTTAGTTTATCTCTCGCTCCACTATATAACGAATTTTTGGAAGAAAAAAGTTGCATCATTGATCCTTATTTCTTTTCTACGACTACAGCGAACGAAATTGATTCGATTAAATATCAAATGAAATTCCATTAAAATGTTTCGTGAGATTTTGTCGACTCGTTCAAATATCGTTAATATTAACCTTCTAGCAAAATATTAATAATTATAGTAATGAGTATGTAAAATAATTATAAAATACACTTTTCATAGAAATATTTTTTTATTGCACGCAGAGACTCCGAAACTCGATAAGGCCGCATTTCGAGGCGTGCAAGGTGTGCGGGCAGGAGTACTGCACCGAGCCGATGCACAACATCGAGGAAGAGCTGCTGAAAGAGCAACAGCAGGAGCTCGGCAGCCCGATTCAGCTGAATCCGAGTTACCTCACGGTGAAGAGCCAGGCGTGACGAACGTTGAGCGTTCGATAGGATTGTATTTTCTTCTTGTAATTATAGGACGCCGAATGTAGCAAATTTTTGAGACTAGCTTCGAAATTATAGCGAAAATGTGTTACATTCCACTTGTTGAGTACGTTTGTTGAAATTGCAAAATCTCTACTATCGATGAAATTTAGCATTGAATACTCGTTCGCGCTACGGATAGAAATAGCGTGCGCGCCGAGTTAAGTACAATATTATAATTATTAGAGTGTCGTGTATATTTAATTGAGTACAGTGTCGACTGAGCAGTAAAAACAACTTCAATGTTGTTACGAAAGCAATACTAAGTGGCACCGCGTGTACAGCGCGCGTTAAGTGTGACGAATCAATGTACCTTATCGATGACAAATAAAAGAATAAGTCGAAAATCGAACGAGCTTTTCTACTTCTCCCTTCACCAAACGAGACGATAAATTTCTCGTAAATGTCAAATATTTCAAAAAATGATAGAAAAAAATTAAGGGTAATCACTTGTAATCTGTTGCTTGTAAAACGGCAAACATATCTACTTAAAAAGGAAAGAAGAGAGAGAGAGAGAGAGACAGAAATAACTTTCAGACCTACGCGATTATGCCCCAGTTAGCATTACGTAAAGGGAAAGTCTGGTTCACGTGGCCAGCCACGATCGATCATTACAGAGAATCCTCATATAACAAATTCGATTAGAATAATCTCGTTTCGCGTTTATCGGCGCACACAGCGAGAACGCTAACAACTAGTTCGTTCCAACGCCACGTGGGATCAAGTTCATCCCGCGTTTCGAGTAAAATTTCACCAGTCGAGCTTTTCCAACCCTCTTAAGACAAAATGACGAAGAAGTTCGAGTTCAATTGGCGTATAGAAGTTCCGGAACTTCTGCGCAATGGGACGACTTTCGATCGTTGGTTCGAGGACAAAGAAAACACCGAGTACGAGCCGAATTGTTTATTCAAAGTAGACGAGTATGGGTTTTTCATTTATTGGAAAAGCGACGGGAAGGTAAAGACGACTCCATAATTTATAACTTTTCGATTATTAATCTTTTTCTTCCTATCGAGAGATGAAATTTTTTAAAAAAATAATCGAAATTTATTTTCACGGCGGACGCCAAAAAAAAAAAAATACCCACACATACACGAATGTAGGACGGGGACGTGATCGAGCTCGCCCAAGTTTGCGATATTCGTTACGGCGGAGTGCCGAAGGTGCGTTTCGCTGATTTATCTCCTCGCGGGATAACTTTTACGGTGTACAGTCCCGCGAAAGAACCATAACGCGTGTACGTATTGTGAATTTCGCAGGATCCGAAGTTGCTGGGTAAACTGAGTAAACACGGGACTCAGGAGCAGTTGGACGAGAAGAGTTTGACCATTTGTTCGGGTCTCGACTACACCAATATAATTTATCAGCACGTCATTTGTCCGGACGCGCAGTCGGCGAAGGTACGATTTTACGCGCGTGTACGCGCGCTCGATATACGACTATGTTGAACGACCGCGAATATAGTTATTAACGGCACACGTGGGCGACGATTCGCCGCGTTAATTGCAGGATTGGCAGGCGGGATTGCGAAAAATCACACACAACACGAAAGCCAGTAACGTGTGCCCGACGACGCAGTTGATGAAACAGTACGTATATCACAGTTGTTGACACTACGTGATTTTTTATTTTTAAGCGAGATCGATAGAGCTTCAGTTTGCGCACCGAATTAAAGGAAGAATAATTTAAAAAATCATTATTGCGAAAACAAGTATTCAATCCCGAGTCGACAAATTTTATCGGTTTTTTGGTCGTAAAAAAAATACAGACGTGTACATACGATCGAAAAAGCGATAAAATTGTCGATCTTCCGAGTCAAAAAATTTTTAACCTTACCTTTCTCGCATATGAAATTTTCGAGTGCTGGCCTGTCAAGAAATTGACGGCCGCATCGTTCCAAAAGGGGTTGGCCAAGGTTCGGTCTCTTAGAAGCCCTTTACACTTTACATTTTACACAGAAACTCGCGAAAATAAATCGTAAACACACAATACGCGACTGACATCTTAAAATCATAATGGCCGTTCCAGTGTCATGCGTAGTCACATATTCAAGATTGAGATCTACGTCATAATCAATGCTAACCGTAAGTGGCGCCGCCACTACATCAGAACTAATGTAAAGCATGAAAAAATACTTACTTTATCGTTATAAATATTGAATCGTATCGCAAATACGTTACGATTACTACAATATATTATAATATATAAAATAATATAATTAATAAATATATATAAAAATAATAATTAAAAAATAATAATAAAATATTCCCACATATTTATTTATTATATTATTCACTTTAATATTATTATTTATTGTATGACGATTATTGTTATTATATGTATACGATTTAATATTCATAACGAAATAGTATTCTGTTTATGCCTTACATTAGTTCTCATAAAATGGCGGCGCCACTTACGGTTAGTACTAATTACGATGTAAATCCCAGTCTTGGTCACTCTATTACATATGATGCTGGAGCGGCCATTACGGCCATTACGGTTTTCATCATGGAGCGAAGGGTAACATTGAAGGGGATATTCCGTCATGTATAACGTAGATCAGCTATTTCATTTTGAAAATATATCATTTCTGAAATTTCAGTTGGATGAGACTATCCTTCTCCGTGGATCCCAAGGGGAAGGTGCCTGTCAAGGTGATCTCCAAGACTTTTGCGTCCGGGAAAACCGAAAAGCTCGTTTATCAGAGTTTAGCGGATCTCGGCCTGCCCAGTGGCAAAGTGAGTTCACTGTCATTTGCGATTTTTTCCTGTTCAATTTTTTTCGGCTCGTTTTCGCAAAGAACCCGTACCACCTTTCCCTCCCACTTTCGGTTCTAATAACGCAAAAGTCGCGAATAAGACTGCGATTGTTCTCAGAGCGACAAGATCGAACCGCAGGATTTTACGTTCGACAAATTCAAATCGATGTATTTCAAACTTTGCCCCAGAAACGATATCGAGGAACTTTTTCAATCTATGTGAGTACTCGTCGAATATCGATCGAGAGACGCTGTATTAATATCCTGGGTTCCTCGCTTGAATTTTAGAACAAAGGGTCACGCGGAGACCATCAGTCTTCAGCAATTGGTTACATTCATGAATGAGAAGCAAAGAGATCCACGCTTGAACGAAATTCTTTATCCGCTCTATGACGAGAAACGTTGCATGGAGATTATCAACGATTACGAGGAGGATGATAAGGTCAAGTCCGAAAGTGAGTTTTCATTTTCGAAGAAACACAAAATACGATCGCACTAAATAGTTGATTATTGAGTCAACGAGTTTGTAATTGAAATAATTATTGTTTCTTCGATTTAATTTAATTTAATATCCGATTAATAAATTGACAATTTAATTAAATTGGCTTGCTTCTAACGTTTCATTTAAATTCAATTATTGGCTTTATTCTAAAATTTCGTTTTATCAATTAAAAGTATTATTGAATACTCGAAAAAATGTTATTAAACAGTTCAAGAAAAGTTTAACAAATGCTCGATTTTTCAGAAAAGATAACGAAAGATGGTTTCGTTCGTTACCTGATGTCCGACGAGAACGCACCAGTGTTTTTGGACAAGCTGGAAGAATGGATGGACATGGACCAACCTTTGGCTCATTATTACATAAACTCGAGCCACAACACTTATCTAAGTGGTCGACAAATCGGTGGAAAAAGTACCGTGGAAATGTACCGACAAGTACTGTTGGCTGGTTGCAGGTGAGAATCGATGAAAAATTCGCAATTTCTTTTTCAGCGAATACCGTTTTGTACGAAACGAATGATACAGATGCGTCGAGCTGGACTGCTGGGACGGCAAGGGCGAAGACGAAGAGCCCATCATAACTCACGGCAAAGCAATGTGTACGGATATTCTTTTCAAGGACGTAATTTACGCTCTACGCGACACTGCCTTCGTGACCTCGGACTATCCGATAATTCTGAGCTTCGAGAATCATTGCTGCCTGAAGCAGCAGTACAAGCTGGCGAAATACTGCGACGAGATATTGGGCGATTTGTTGCTGAAAGAACCTCTCAAAGATTATCCGGTTGGTGACTCTATTCTTTTTATCGACACTCGACTGAACTACCAAATATTTTTTATACACGCCCAATTTTTTTCTGATTCTCCTCTTCTTTTTGGAAACTTAATCGAGTATTACGTTGATTGGAGAATTAATTCTTTAAGCTGGAGCCGGGAAAACCACTGCCACCGCCAAGCGCGCTAAAACGCAAGATTCTGATAAAAAACAAGCGCCTAAAGCCGGAAGTGGAAAAGGTCGAGTTGGAGCTGTTTATGTCGGGCAAATTCGAAGCCAAGGACGAAGTGGTAGAGGATCCTAACGCACCGCCAGCCCCTCCGAAGGTTGGTGCCTCTACTCGTTTTTCTCTTTCAGTTACATACCCTTGAGTTCTTTTTTCTTTTGTTTTTTTTATGTTTATATATTTAATCTTTACTTTATGACATTGTAATATGACTAAATCTGTTTTGCTCGAATCTGAAAAACAGCCCGAGGAAGCCCCACCGAGTGATGCCCCTCCGGGCGAGGCCGGTGCCGAAGGCGAAGCACCCCCCATTCCACACCAGGGCAGTACAATGGCTTGTCATCCATGGCTCTCTTCCATGATTAATTATGCCCAACCGATAAAATTCCAGAGCTTCGAGACCGCCGAAAGTAAGTTCACACGAAATAATCGGAATTCTCGTCATTCCCTGGTCGTACCCACTCTACATAATCGAATCGGTTGAAATTAGCTGGTTTTTTTGCGGAATGTGATTTACGAATCACATCCACAATAATAAGCTTATATAAATTGTTCAATTAATTATTGATTAAACAATTTGCTTTATTCAAAAGAATTTATATTTTTTTATATTCAAGTAATGTTACATCTTAGCGCTAACTCTTAAATAACGATCGTTCATTTTAGAGAAAAATATTCACCACAATATGTCATCGTTCTCCGAAACTGCTGCACTCAATTATCTGAAGACTCACTCGGTGGAATTTGTTAATTACAACAAACGGCAGATGAGCCGTATTTATCCAAAGGGCACTCGCGCCGATTCCTCCAACTACATGCCCCAAGTTTTTTGGAACGCCGGTTGTCAAATGGTAGCCCTTAACTTCCAAACACCGGATCTGCCAATGCAACTGAATCAGGGTAAATTTGAATACAACGCAACTACCGGTTATCTCCTCAAGCCAGATTTCATGAGACGTCCTGATCGCCAGTTCGATCCCTTCTCGGAGGACGTGGACGGTGTTATCACTGCTCAGTGTTCCGTCCAGGTACTTATTTTTTTACATTCAACTCAACACTGAAAACAAAATTCACTCACATACTGCTAAACCATATATTGTAAAATCAAATGAGATGTTTTGAATCCTGCAAACAATATTGAACGATATCGATATTGGTATTGATATTAACGATATTTATTTATATGATACTGATATTTTACTGAATTATCGAAATGTGGTTTTGAAAATCTAGAAATAAACATTCAGTTGATTCAGCAAGAATTTTCTCTCCGTGAAGTAACGTGAAAATTGAATAAAACTTTGTAGGTGATAGCAGGGCAATTTTTATCGGACAAGAAAGTCGGTACCTATGTGGAGGTCGACATGTACGGCTTACCAGCTGACACGATAAAAAAAGAATTCAGAACGCGATTGGTCCCAAATAACGGACTCAATCCAGTATACAACGAGGAACCATTCTTGTTTCGAAAAGTCGTGTTACCCGATTTGGCTGTATTGAGATTCGGTATGCAATGAAAAATTTTATAGGAATGCGGAATAATTAGATTTTTTAACGCGAGGTATAAAATTCTTATCAAGGTGTTTACGAGGAGAGCGGTAAGTTGCTTGGACAGCGAATTCTCCCGCTGGACGGTCTTCAAGCCGGATATCGTCACATCTCGTTAAAAACGGAAGCGAACTTCCCGATGGCACTGCCGATGCTGTTTTGCAACATAGAGCTCAAGATATACGTGCCAGACGGATTCGAGGGTGAGTGTTTCTTGGCGACTACGCTCTACCGATCGTCAAAGTTATAACGCCGTGTCATCTTGATCGTAAACGCTTGCACCGGCCATTTCAGACTTTATGGCGATGCTGTCGGACCCGGGCGCCTTCAATAAGGGAGCGGAGAAGCAAGCCGAGGCGATGAAGGGCTTGGGGATCGAGCAGACCGATACCAAAGCGGAGGAGGAAAAGAAGAAGAAGGAGCAGGCCAAGAAGGGTGAGAGATAATTAAGATACTTCAACTCAGAGATGAAGTCAATTGGCTCTTCAATTTATTTCAACAATACGTTTTTTTTTCATATTAGGCGGAAATTAATAAAGTGGTTAGCAAATGAAATATGAGAAAATTCACATTTGAGATGTTACAATTATCGGGTTATCAGAATTTCAACTTCTCATTATTTTCATTTGTATTACCGAATGCTTATTGTGTAATATTTGTCCCGAGGTAAAACCGTATTTTGCTTATACAAAATAATATTTTTAGATGAATTTAAAATCGAGGCGAACACTGTCGAATCGCTGAGAAAAGAGAAAGCTTTTAAATCAGGCAAAAAGCAACAGAAGGATTTGGAAACGATGAGGAAGAGGCACATGAAGGAGAAACAAACTATGCAAAAGAATCATATCACCGCTATTGAAAAATTGACCAAGGGAAAGGAGTTAGTATCGTGTTTATAAATGAATGCGTTCTACATTTCCCACTCGGTAAATAACTAAATTTTCCATTCACAGTAAAGCGGCTTTGGCTCAAGACGCGAACTTGAAGAAAATAATAAGCGAGCAAACCGCACAGTGGTCCGCGATGGTTGAGAAACAGAGAAAGGAGGAGTGGGAAATGATTAAGAATCAAATATCGAATACTCGTGATGAATTCAAGAAAACGATTGAAGTGGTACAGGCTTCGCAAGTCAAACAGTTACAAGCTAAACACGATAAGTATGTAAATAAGATCGATCAATTATCGAGAAATTGAATAAATAATGATTTGTACGCAGGGATATAAAGGATATGAATACGAATCAAGCTAAAGTATCAGTCGAAACCGCGAAAGAAGTAATGAACGATAAAGCTCTCAAGAGCAAAGGCGAGAAAGATCGTAGGTTACGAGAAAAAAAGCAACAAAATACAAAGAAATTCATGGAGGAACGAAAGAATGTTCAAATCAAACAAGGGCGCGAAAAGGAAAAACTTAAAGTTACTCACGAAAAAGAAGTTGCGGAACTTGACAAAAGTATCGAAGAGGTAGGATAGTCTTAACTTTTAAGAAGAAAATTTATAACAATAATTTTATAATTTCGAAATTTTATTTTCAGGCTATTACAGTTTATACAAACGAAGCCATTGAGTATGACTTGTCGGCTAAATCGGAATTTTATTGTTAATTTAATTTATCGTGTTTTTAATATTTATTATATATTTGATGTTTATTATATCTTTGATATATCGTCAATTTTATAATCGTTTATGTTTTATACAACTTGAACTATTTCAAGTATCGTTATATACAAGTTAAATGTAGGCGCAATACCTTTTAAGGCAATATTCTAATGTTATTTTAAACTATTAATAAAATGAATTCTCGTCACCTATAGATATTGGTTAAAAACCCTGAGTATTTTGATTCGATACGCCACACGGAATTGTGCTCACTTTTTAATTATTTAAAATTTCCTACGTGTAAAAAGACAAATTTTTTAAAAATACATAAATTCGAGCTAACAAAAATATCTCTTTGTGCATAAAGAAGGACTGACAACCCGGTTACGAAGACTAACACCATCGAAACGAGAAAAACAAAATCGAGTTAATAAGTTTTTTCCTTTTGCTGCTGTATGTAATTTTGAATGAAAGGCATCCTGTATACGCGGAGAGACGCGATTGATCCCACGCACGCACCGACCCAATAAACGATCACATGATCCATGAAGGACGTGCCCAAACATCCGTATTTGAGAGATGTAGCTAGTGCGGGGTTAAAGTACCCACCAGAGTAGTCAAAGGCTGAAAATTGAATATCCCATCTCGTGAGTGTGAGAGCAAGAGAGTACGCGATATATAAAATTTATACAAACCAGCGACAACGAGACTCGTGCCAACGAAAGAATCAATAAGAGTTCCGAATTTTGGATTTAGGTCGGACAAACCACGAGACACGGTCCTGCAGATGCATGTCGCGATGCATTCGATCATAGCTCCGAACACAGCCGGCACCTGTTCGAAAATATATCACATGAATTACAGTGTAAGAATAGGTGGAGTATATAGGTGTCCCAGAATGATATTCCCATTAGTTAATAAAAAGCTCTTGAAACTCCAAACTTGAACGAGTACTTGACACTCGGTTGGATGTAAATCAAATTAAATTAAATTAACGGACTCGAATAAAATTTTGTAAAATATGAAAAAGTTTGTAGAAAATGATATTTTTCAAAAGAACACTAGGGGTTTTCTCATCCATCCTAACATTTGAGATTTGAATTCCGGGACACCCTGTAGAGCAAAAGGTACTCGCTTGGAGGTCGGTGGTGCAATCCTCGAAGGCTTTATTCTTGTGCGTGGGTACGATCTCGAGCGCCCAGAGTACCTGTATGTACCTGAAGATGACGAGGCCGCCGACCAATTGCGCCCAGATCAGCAAAAACGCGACGCGCAACGACTTTGTGCCTTCGATGACGTCCTCGATGTGCGTGTAGGGACACGCGCTAGCGTCGTCCCAATTCATGGACCACCAGATCGTCAGTACGAATAGATAAATCGCGTACATCGATACGCCCCAGTTTTCCGCGACTGCAAAAGTTGTTCCGATCGGATGTGAGTAAGGCCGAACGCATAGTTGTCCTCGAGGACGAAGCCATCGAGTCGAATCAGCGCGATTACGCAACGAAGACTTACTTATAATGAGCTCGAAGCACGCGCCGCATAGTTCGGCGGTGGCTATACCCTCGTAGAAGAGCGACTTGACGAGCGGCTCCTTAACGTAGTAACCGACGTATCGTCTCGCCCAGTACGCCAGCATACTCGTCAGAATGATGTAGAGTGTCGAGACGGCCAGGGCGAACACGTTGCCGCTCATTTTTTCCGTTCACGATACTCACGTACGGTCAACGAGAACCACTGTAACTTTCGTTTTTGCGCTTTATTCGATCGTCTCTCATTTTACTTTCGCATTTCTGCAACGCAGACGATAGGAATCCGATGTCGCGACTACTGACGCGTGAATAGTACCGCGCACACGCTGCTTTTGCATCATCGCACGCTAAGACTGTCGTAGCGAATTCAACTCGCGTAAGCGAAAAAATTAAAATATGTACCGACAACCTACTTGAGCGCGCGAATACGGAGGCGGATAGATCTTTTCTTTGCAGTTTGTGACAATTTAGTTTTTGATTGCATAATATCAAACGTTGTACATCTCGAGCGATAAAATATTTTGTGAACTGGCATTGTGATAAAATTATTAATTTTCTCGTTTCAACACTTGAAACTCGTCTAGTATGAAATTTCAAAACGTTTTGTACACATGTCAACACACGAATATGAATAAAAAAAATCGTATATATCAAAAATATTTTGTTTTCGGTTAGTGTTGATTCGACAATACTCACTCGATAATATTTCCTCATTTACACGGAATTTACCTTTTTTATCACTGCTGAAGCATTTCTCAAAATATTTTGTATTTAATAGAATTTTCACTATGCTCCGCATACAACAGGATTTCACTTAGCAGTTATTTAAAACTGAGACGACGAATATATATCTGTATAGCTGTTACCTATCTTTAAATAGCTTATTGGCCGAACTAACTGACTAAACCTATTATATATAGCATATACCGTAATATATATGTAGACATATTCAAAGCGGGATTAAATACAAAACAGTCGAAATTTATATTTGAAGTATTTTTATTGATTCTTATGAAGTATTATTTGCTACATACCTTCTTACATAACTAAACGATGAATATTTATTTATGAATGAAAGATTCATTTTATAATTATAAAAAAGAAAATAACATTTATTTACAAGACTCGGATGATTCACCTTTGTGCTTTTTAGGAGCTTGAGATTCATCTTGAGCCTCAATTCTTGACAACGATAATCTAGGTTTGATGCGTTTCGATTTCAAATAATTCATAGTTTCAGCCGAAGTTCTAAAAAAAAAAATCGTTACAAAAGACTGTTATCATTTAAGTTCTATTAAACGATATAAAACAAACCTTTGTGGAATTACATTCTCGTTTAATATTTCCGTTTGATTATTTTCAACTACATTAAAAGTTCCACTGGAAATAGGAATGGTTTGATAAATATTTTTCGATTCATTGTTACAATCTGCTCTCCCAGTTGTCATTACGTTATTAGTAGTATTACTAGTATTACTATTATTACTATTCATTGACACTGTTCGGGTTCCACTTTCCATAACAGTCTTTTTCTTTAATTCTACTTCCGGCTTGATTTTACCATCATTCGGCTTTTCGGATCTTGGCTTCAATTTGCCATCTTGCGTCGGAAAACTTACAACAGGCAAAGTGATATTTTTATCACCTTTAGTTTCGTTCATTAGTTTAATTAGAAGCTGCGATAACTCTTCTCTTTTTCTTGTAACGACAATCTCCTCAAACCAATTTCTCAATGTCTTAATTGGTAAGGTAAAGTCCTTAATTGGATCCTAAAAATTAACAATTTTGGTTATTAATGTGACTTTGATATACATATTTAAAGCTTAAAACTAATAATTACCTTGAAAAAACTTTCTACATATTGTAAAACATATAAACCACAGTCAGTGAAATTTGATTGTTGCGGAACTTTCGGACTGGCACCTTTTATGGTATCTTTTGAAAATTCTTTTTCCGATCCCATTTTTGCCACATGCTCACAGCTTAAGTAGTCTCGTAATGTCGCAACTACCCTCGATCGACTCGCGCCAGCAAGAGAATCAAATATTAATATACTAGGTCTATAATAAAAATGTGTCGATTATATTCAAATATCTACTAATTCAATTAAAGATATAATAATAATACACTCACATTTTCACAATTTCTTCAGGATCTGTGTTAGAATCTCCTACTGAGCTTTGCATTTTGGACGTTGCCTTTTCGGACTCATCGTCTTCATCACTATCCATATCCATTTCATCTTCGTCACCTTCCGCTTCGTCTCTTTCCGAGCCATCGTCTAATTGGTCAATCGTAATAGTTGTTTCTACTGGTGTGATTGTTGTATTTCCAATTGTTACCGCTTGTAATTTGATTTCTTGTAATTTTTTACTTTTTTGAACAGTTTTGCGTACGTCATCACACTTAATATTTCTCGAGTTTGGCGATATCTTCCCCACTAAGCCAGGAAAACAAATAATTGCTAGGAACCAGTGAGCACTGTAAAATATTAATAAAATTATTTTTTAATTGAAAAATCAATATTGTTAAAAGAATTGCAAATTATTAATAACCTACTTTTCGTTTATTGGTATGATTACAAAATCTTTCTCGAAAATGTTAACATTTTTCGTCCATTTTTGCACTCTGGCGTGTCTTTTTGCAGCTGGTGATAACGAGCTTGAAGTTTCCCCAGCTTGAGCATGTCGACTCGTTAACCTTTTATAAAAATAAGAACTAAATACATGGGTCCGATCTCGATCACTCTCAGATAACACTTCGAGGGTAAGATATTTTAGATAAAAATCTATTATCACATCGTTTAAAAATTGATCTTCAGCAAGACATGAATAATCTTCTGTATTAATTGCTATACCACCTTTTGCAGGCGGTGGTGGATAAACGGTTATTCTGTAAAATTATGTAAATATGAAACAAGTTAGATTCATGAAATTAGTCATACGTGTCAATTTCTTACGTTTGTATTCCTCCGTTAATGACATTATTTGTTGTTAGAGACGGTTGATTTGATTTCATAGTGATATTTTGCATTTGGGAACTCTGCAAAAAATTAGAATTAAGTAAAATTCTATAATGAGATATTTCATTAATTGTTATATTTTTTTTTCTTACATCTCTCAAAGACGCTCTTACAAGAATCTCATTCGCCTCTTTTGCATTCAGTTCCGCAAATATATTTCTCGATTGAAATAGTGATTTTATTATAGCTTTAGATTCATCCGATAGTTCAATCGGTAATAATGTTATCCTCTTATGTGTTTCATCTGTTTATAGAAATTAAAATTAATTGTAATAAGAATTTATTGACGTTATATTTATATTTCCTCAGAAAAATTGATATTCACTTTACCTTTTCCAGCAGGATCATAATATGGACCTTTTAGGTCCTGCATGCCTAAAAGTTCACGTATCATAGCACCGGTATTCGTTGACGTATAAAGAAAAAGCACGGGCATTGCCCTCCCAAAATGTACTAGTAATTTTATTATACATTGAAATTTAATATTTATTTTCACAAATTGTTGATCTGTGGAATGAATGAATTTTATATAACAGAAATTTGTCAAATCGAGCTGAATTTTCTAAAAATTTTGAAAATTATACATACCATCTTCTAATAATGGAACATCAAATCTAAAACCATTTTGAGAAATAATCACATTCTCTCGAGGAACATATTTGTAAGAACCTATCCTAACCGTCCGGCATTCAAGAGACGTATGTGGCATTCTTAAAGCAACGTTTGTGAGAGGTGCTTTATCATCATCCATTTGAACATCTAAACATCATTGAAAACTTCTCTTAATATCGCAAAACATATGATTTCAAAATTTAGATTTTTAGTTATTAAAATAAATTGCTCACCTTCACTACAATCATTGGTAAAACTAGCTGGATTTGAAGAAGTATTGTTTGTTATCACGGGTTCTTTTTCTAGAATTGTCTCACTTTGATCATTTGCAATACTTCTCTCATTATTTGTATGTATACTATTGTTATGACTACTATTTTTTTTATTTTTGCCATCATCCTCTTCGTCAGAAGATATTGTTAAACATTCTAAACAAAAATATTATAATTAATATTTTTTATAATAAAATTACAAAATCTCAAAATGGAAATTTTATATCTCATAGATGTAATTAATACATACCTGGTTCTTTATGAATTAATTTTGTTCTTGTTATACCACCTCGTCCTCTTCCTCTTCCTCTTTTATAGGCTGATCCATCTCGTTCCAACTTATCGTTTCTACCAGTTGTGATTCTCTCGTTGCCCTTTTTATAAAAGTTCTGCAGACACAATTTAATAATATTAATTTTGAGATATTTTTTGGAAATACTAAAATTTATTCGAACTAAAGCTCATAATATTTTCATAATATCTGTAATAAATGATAATATGCGAGTTCCTTGAATACTTTTAATGATCTTACATTTGCGGATATCGATGAATCCTTTCTCTCCTGCACATTGGACGATAACGGAATAGTTTTTACGTCTTCCGGTAATTTTCTTTTACATCGTTCACATACAATAAAATCTATTGAACTAATACCACAGTATGGGCATACAGCAAGTTTTCCTTCAATAAATGCACGATTCTAATTGCAAAGGAAAAATAGTCATAAACAGATTGATATTAATTTTAATGTTTAATTAAAAATATAAAATAACATATATGAACATGTATATGTTTAACTCTTCTTACCCGTTTTTGCGATGAAAGAGGACTACTACTACTATTTTCGTCTGACATTCTGAAATTTCAAATTTTTAAATAATTAATAAAAAATATTTACTCGATAATACAGTTTTCATCGAAAAGTCGAATACTAACCCACAGTGTAATGAAGAGCTATCAGAATTAGAATGCTGTGATTCAGATGTGATCAATGAACCATTGCCATATTCATCTTCAGCTGTTACTGATGAAATTGGAGGGTTTGTTTCTACGATATAATTTATTCCTAACCCGGGATCCGAAACTAGCGATATCGTAACGCCTTTATTAAAAACAATATCTACCTATAAATATAACATTATTAAATATTTTTAAGGTCTTAAGTTAAATGTGTTACGTAAGGTAATTAATATTGATGATTTTCACCTGTTCTAACAAATCTTGAACTGTACAATCTTCCGTAGGAATATCAAATGTTATCAAACGCTGTTCACCATTTTCCAGCATCAGTAACATTTTCACAGTATTACCTTGGATTTGACGTTGCACCACCGTCTCCGCAGGCTTGTCTATCATTTTTTCGAAAAATGCAATACTTTCATTTGTATTACATTCGAGAACATCATTTTTATCGGAGTTATGTTGCTGATGATCTCCTATTAACATAATTCCATAAGAGCTATTATCATTGCCTTTAAAAATATCAATTACAGAATTGATTGATAAAATACCTGTTTGAGTTTGATTGACTTTTTGACCTAAAGAATTCCGTTTTTGCGTTTGAGTCAATCTATCTTGCTGTCGTTCTTGTTTTACACCTGCAGAATTATTTCTTGGTGGCATAGGGCTTATTGTCATTGGTTGTTGCCCAGTAGGTAGTAACTTAGAGCAGCTATTTTGTTGATTTCGTGCTTCTACAGTTTGTAGTTTCATTTTTTCTTTTCTTATTCGTTCACTAAGCTGATCCATTTCTGGTTGTTGAACGGTTGTTAGAGTTTTCAGCGTCTGAATTCCAATCGGAAACCTTTGTTGTGGCGAATTCATACGCGGTACAGAAGAAACGGTCCTTCCACTAACATTTTGACCAGTTGGAGAAACTACTTTATTACGAAATGTAACCGGTAGTCTTACTTTCGTTGAACCAGAATTCGGCAAACGATTGCAATTAGAATTAATCACCGTACTTGCATTAGGGACTGGAGATGACACCTGTGCGAATGACGTTTGTTGATTCTTATTTTTACACAGACGTGCTTGCTTTTTTTCTGTAGGCCCAAAATTTTGGGAGTCAGTTCCTCTATATTGGGACGTCTGAAAATATGAAAAATAAGTAATTTCTCACAAAACATAAAATTTATAAAATGAAAACTTACTTGTGTGGTAATACTGTTAGGAAATTGATTTCTATTTATATTGGCAGTTTGAAATTTACTTGATAATAAACCAGGCTGTTTTATAATTGTACTTGGATTAACATCATTATCTGGCAATTTAATCCACTGTATCTGTTGACTTCCGTTATTACAATCTATTAATTGTTTGGTACCTAAGTATGATTTTTATATTTTTTAATAATTATTATTTCCCATAATTTTAATACACCAACAAAAATCACCTCACCTTGATTATCATTTATATTCAAAATGTTTTTATTAATATTAGAATCTTCAGTGATGGATTTCACCACATTTGGCGACAATGGAACATCATTTGTTTTAATTATGAAAACGTTTTGTCTAAAAAAAATTCAAAGCCTAGTTATACATAATTTATATCAAAAATATATTATTACAAATTACTTTTAAATAATTTACTGATGAAAAGAGAAGATGGTGCATTGGTTCATACTACGTTTCTCAAATAATGATTATGAAATTTGAAGATTATTATTTTTTTCTAATAATAATCTTTGAGGCACACGCGTACAAGAAAATAATGATTTTATGATAAATACTAAAATAGCAAAAGCCATTAGTATAATAACATTATTTTCATATTGTGAAGAACTAAGATTGTTAATTTATCTACTTAAGTTTCATATTCCTTCTTTTATTATAATAATTATGTACACTTTACATCAAAAATTTTTATAGAAAATGAAATGAGTTTTATGAATATGTATAATCTATATAAATTATCAACTTAAACCAATATAGTAGATCATAATTTAAAAGCTATATCCATTGTGTAATCCATATAAATTCATTTTTCGATTTTTCTACTTTTATCACTCTATAAAGAACATATCTATATATATTTCAATTGTTGTAGCATGCCAACATCACCGCTCTCTGTTCAAAAACAAAGTGAAACTTCATAATTTGACCATTATGAAAATTATTTTATAAACTAAAATCTTTTAGCTACGTGATACTTAATCAGAATTTAAATGCATGCTAACAAATTACCCTTGCTCCAACTGTGCTGAAGTTATTTGACTCTCTATATTAATCGCTTGTGGCGAAAATATAGCTTGTTCATTGTTTTGTGGTGCAGTAGTATAAGCCAATAATTGTTGAGAACCATTAATGTCCCTATTTATATCTTCAACAACCAATTGAACTCTTTGTCCGTCTATGGTGCAAATACTCTGAACATCTTGGAAAGTTAAAGTACCGTTGGGATTGGTCACAATATTATAATATTGTGCCATATTACTCGAGACTCTGCACCAAGATTATACACTATTCTGTATTTAATATGATTATTTATAGGATTACTAATATAATAGAGTATAAAAATGCATCAATTCATCAATAAAAAATTTAAATAACTTTGACAATTCAAATATGAAAAGTCATCTGAAATACAGTCATGTATATACGTAATTTCAGATAATTAAATAAATTGATAGATTGATGCATGATCAATAATATAATAAATTAAACTCAATTAATACAAAAGTAATATGTTGAAGTGTACATAATGTTGTAAATGAAAAATATAATTTGTTTGAACAAATAAGATAAGTTATTTGAATATTGTATTTCAGATTATATTACGTTGTGTACAACATGTGCTTCAAAGAAACTTGTTAGTTATAGTGAATTACACTATGATTTTACAATTGAAAGAATATAATTTAAAGAAAACAGTAAAAGGAAAGACATTCAGCATGTACTTTAGTGACTGAACTGACATTAAATTCAAACTGAAATCAATTTTATTTACTATCTGCTAAAAATACTTTGTAATGCTTAAGAATGATAAAATATGCTTTGTACGAAAATAAAATATCAGGTAATATTGGTTTCAAATCATTTATCTAAGAACAGAAAATACTTTTGAAGATTGGGAAAATAATAATGAGGAAAGAGATTAATTAATTCATTAAAATGATTTACATTATAATAAAATATTCCTTATCTATAATTTTATAACTCATTAATCGATTTAGAATGCATATAATTAATATTTTAACACAGTTACTTCTACAGGGATAATGAATGATTCTTTAAAATCATAACCTAAAATTTAGATATGCTGACTATTGATCCTCATTATTCGGTAATTAAATAAGAGTTTTTGAATAAAAAATATTACATTGCATACAAAAAATATCGTATCATTAAAAGCAATATAAATTGCATAAACAAAACTGTATTAAATAATAAAAATGCACAAGATACCTGTTACTAATAAAGATTACTACTTTCACTATTTATATCACAAAACTAACCAGTATTATGTAAAGTAAAAAAATATTATTACTGAATATTATGATAATTTCATAATTTATTTAAACTTATCAATGAGAACATTACTACAAAACACGCGGATTGACTAAAATATGTGTGTAACGATTTTCCGAACACGAGACAACAATTTTTGAAATCAAGTGACACCAATGATACGTACGTATATTCTGTATATTCGTGTAGGCTGTTAGTTACCGTAATCAAAAAACGAGTTTAAACTGTTGTCCATTACTTTGATACATTAAAAACGGATAAATAATAACTACTTTTCGCCATTTTATAATACTCCGACACTTGCAGCTAACCGTAAAACCACCGACAGTGACCGATACAGTGTAGGCTACAAATAATTCTACTAGTGCGTCGCTGAACTGAGTGTTTCCGGCCAGGGTTCGCAAAACTAAAATTGGCGCGAATTCGCATTTTCGAATTTTAACGTATCTCCATTACGAATAATACAGTTTTTTTTTAAATAAAAAGTTATCATAATTGTTGAAAAATGTTTTTATTACATTAATTTAAATGTACACCTTATCAACTATAGCTCAAAATATAAATTATTCTAATAACAGTTAGGTATTGCTACTTTTACATCTAACACTAGATTTATGTTTATCAATTGTGCTATGAAATAGTAAGGACGAAATTCTAGCACCGGAAAGTGGTAAGTTATATGTGTCAAAAGGGAAAAATGTATCAAAATGGACTACATTTCCAGTATCTGCATGTATTACTGGAAGGTAATTTCTCGAATTGTTTTCCAAAACTGTGTAACAATAAGCCAATTGGCAGTTATGCGCAACATCCGCAAAATTATTCGCTACTTCAGGAACACAAAATTTTAATGGATTTAATTTACAAGTGACAATTTTAGGAAGATCAAGTTCGTGTAGAAATTGTACATCTGAAACGTGAATAAAAACAATATTATTAATCGATTTAAATCATAAGAAATAGTCAAACTGATAAATTTTACTTACTATGTTTTGTACCAATGAAATCTTTATACCGTTTAGAAATAACGAAAAATATTGCTTGGCAGAAAGAATAAAATAACGAATGTTCTTTTTCACCTTCATCTCCATAATGTAATGTTTCTTGACGTGTGATATAAGTGTGTACCCAATTTGACATTTTATCCAAAGTTGATTTAATCAATCTGAGAAAAATAGTTATACATTGAATGAATTCTAAAAACTGAGTAGAAATCAAATTAAATCAACATACCCTAAAGAAATAAATCTTGATGTTGCTAGCAACGTTGATATATAAGCCACTGATGATTGACGTATAACTATTGCCACATTTGGATTGCTAGTTTGTCGCCAACACCACTCGACAAAAGCTTCTGCAACTGATGGCTTTAAGCTACACATATACAGCATTATATATTGCACATATTGACTACCATGGATAGGTAAAATAACTGTTTCAAATGGTTTTAATAAATCCAAAAAAAGGCGTTTTAGTGATTCTATTTGCAGAGTTCCATCAATGAAACAAACATGATGCAGATAATCAAAAATTTGAACCATGCATACATCTAATGTATGTGCCATAGGATGTAATTCTTCAATTTTTTCAGATTCCTTGCTTACTACTTGCATCGCATTTTGATCTTCAAATGAAGTGTCACAATCACTTTCTTCATCCATAGCTTCCTCGTTACTGCTGTCATCATCATTTTCCAAAGCAGGTATATTTACATCAATGATAAGCAACCTAAGATAAGAAAATTTGATATTAGTTACAATTTATATAAAACAAGTAATAAAACAATATACTTACCTATTAATAATTAATGTTAAAATATCAGTACGAAGATGTGGAGCATAATTTAATATTTGTAGTAATGCATAAACAAAAACCTCGTGAATGTGACTATTTTGAACCATATATGGAAATCTTTCTATGATTGTTTGTACCAATATTTCACTAGACCTAAAAGTTAAGTAGAAAACAATTTTATCTATACAGTCTTACCATTTATTTATTCTTTAAAACCATATTAATATTCACTTACATAGGTATTACTTTTAAAACTTTTTCTAATACATCATGTATATGATTCAGTCTCTTCTTATCTTGTTCTGTACATTTTCCATCTTCCCAATTTTTTTCATTTACATCTATAAATATAATAATTAAAATATGATCAAGTGTTAAAATCCTCAACAAGTACATTTTTTAATATATATTTAAAATAATATTTAAAAAATACTAACCTGGTATAAATAAGCCAACTAAGGTATCAATTGTGTACTTCACGTGATATGCTTGCATACATATTAAATCAATTAAAAATGATTTGTAAACAGATATTGTTTCATCTGAAAAGTTTGTCCATTTAATTTGTAATAAAGTTTCTACAAGTATTTTATGTTCTTCACCCAACAACGATACACAATCTTTCAATTGCATCAAAAACTCAAGTAAATCAGACTCCTATAATTCGAAAATCATTATTACCATGAATTTATAAATAATATTTTTTACAACTTACCCTATAATTAACATTTCGTAAAATACAAATCAGGTCATTGTATTCTTTGACTTCACCTCCTGTGTGGAGATTTAATAAAATATTTTTTACATTTTTCGGTAACTGAAAATATACTTTATTTGATTGTCGTAGAAATTGAGATCTAACTCCAGGAGATTTTAATATAGATGAAATACTACTGAGTCTCGAAGATATAACAGACATCTGTTGAAAAAAAAAATTGTTAATGAGTATTTATAATCAGTAAATGATTTGATATGAATTTTAATAATATATAAGTCCAGATAATACAGATATTATAACCATATTTTGCATACGACTCATATTTAAGTGTCAATTATCAACTCTACAAAATTACGTTATATGTTGAAATAATTGAGGTTATAAGAATATTCCGTACAGTTTACAATCCACTAACCTTTTTTAATTTTTTATCTGAATAAAGAAAATAAAATACAAAATTTTGAGAGATCACATATTCCTGTAGCTTTCTTCGCAATAAAAATCTGCAAACTTCAAAATTTCAGTCACACGTGCAGAGTTAAATACAGTACGGTACCCAAAACAAGTTTCGAATAAAGATTGAAAACCAACTGATGTGATATTGTAATGCAATCTGACCACACCGAAGGCAAACAGCTGTTGTACCTTATCGAGTGTAGAAATCTAAAATAGCTCCAGAGGAAATTGTCTGATTGGTGGAAAATATATAAAGTTCATTCACATTATATCATGGTATATAATATTATATATAGTAATCCCATTGGGCTTCAAATCTCTATTGAATTAGAGTGTTAAGTTCAAATTTTTGATTTCCTGTTCATAAAAATTAAATATTAATAAACATTCTATATTTATTACGTTGCATACAAAATTATTCATAATAATAGTAGATAATAGCAAAAAGTACAACGCCGAAGGAGCCACATCGAGCGTTTTCATGATACCGCCTTGAAGGAGGTGCCTTCTCAAGTTCTCAACTTCTCACCAGTTACCTTAACCCTCTGTGTATCAGTATTTGTTGGTTCAACTTCATTCGTAGCCAACTTCTGAGTGACCCTCTTCATTTTTTAAAAACAAAGGTTATTATCTCTTTAAATAAGATGTATATGTAATTAATTTCAAAACATATTTATAAATATAAAAATTTTTAATGTAGTAAGTACTCTACTGATATATGTACTTATGGAGACAGAACAAAACAACTACGGAAATAATAGAAATTTTCGAACAATCCATACATATAAAACACATGTATGTGTATAGTAGGTAGTGAACGACTGTAATGTCAATTCACAAGTTGTTTGTCAAATTCAATTCATAATTTGCAAACCACAATCAAATTAAAAATATTCATGGTTTCAAAAAAACTTATTAAATCAAGTTAACTGTATGTAATGTTATCTAAAAAGGTAATTGTTACAAAATTTTACTATTATACTTCAGTCACAACTATTGTTTGCAAATATTTTGAGTAGTTGATTGTTAAATGAATGATCTCTTGTACTGATTTGTCGTTATTTTGTATTTGAAAACATGTTTTGACATAGTTTAATAATTAACATATTGATACTCAAACAATATGGCAGTGAATAACCTGTTCCATCCAAAAATATTTCTTAGAGAATCTAACGAAGAAGAAATCAAACCAAAGAGTAAAAGTCACTATTCTTGTAGCTTTGAAGGTGACGATGCTAGAAAAGCTTATGAAGAAATTGTGGATGAAACAAAAATAGTAACTTTTCATTCCAAAACAGAAGAAAATGCTAAAAATGAGATGCGCAGAAAACAAACACAATCAAAAAATAAATCACAATTGCAAAATCAAAACTTACTTTCAGTTATTAAACAGCCAAATAATGTTAAAGTGAATGACATATTAAAAGCTGTAGAACAAAATGACTTGAAATTTTTACAAACTCATTTAGATTCTAAAAATGTTAATTTATCAGATGACTTTGGATGGACTCCTCTAATGTCTGCTGCTTATTGTGGATATTTAGAAATTGTCAAATTTCTTTTATTACATGGTGCAGATATAAGAGCTAAAGAGAGGTCAGGATTGACTGCAGCACAGTTGGCATTGAAAAAAAACTTTTTAAACATAGTTGCATTACTAAAATCCAAGAGGAACTCCTGTTATGACAAAGTTCAACATAATAACATACCACCAGAACCATTGAAGAACAATATATTGATTAATGATGATGAAGATTGTGCATCCAAAGAGACAGAAGTTAAAGATTTTTACTGTGAAATTTGTAAAGATAAAATTCAATGCACAACATTAAAAAAACACGAATCTTCTGTTGTACACATTTTCAATACTAAACCTAAATTACCAAATGCAGCGTTTATGATATCTAAACGAAATAAAGGTTATCAAATTCTAGTAAACAATGGTTGGGATGAAGAAGGTGGATTAGGACCTCAAGGCAAAGGGCGTAAATATCCTGTTAAGACTTGTTTAAAATTAGATCGTAAAGGAATAGGTAATATACAAGAAAAGCAATACCGTATAACTCACTTTCATGCTGGTGATACAAATGCTGTTAGTAACAAGGGTATTAAAAATCAAAAACCGCTAAGAAAAAAAGACAGAGAGAAATTATCAACTCGTGAAGTACGAAAAGAAAAAGCTTTGAGAATTGCACTATCTTAAATTAATTAGCATCTGTAAATCGATCAATTGACTTTTAATTGATAATTATTTTTGATAGATTATTAATATATGTATATGCAAATGTAAGTTTAACAAATAAATTAAAATATGACTTTATTATTGTCTTCCCGATTTTACATAATTAATAACAACCAACTAATCATTTTGTCATGTTTTGTGTTACAGATGGATAAAAAAAGTTTTGAATTGTTAAAACACTTGCAACAGGTGGAAGAAAAAGCAGGAGAAATAATGACAGATAGACAAGAAATTGTAGCTTTAGATAAAAGGAGAAATGATGATCGCGTTGGACAAAGGGCATTAGAAAAGCTGAAGCATGATAAAACTTGGCTGACAGTTGGTCCACTAATTATCAAAATGCCTGCAAAAGCTGCAAAAGATTTATTAGTAGAAGGTAAATAATTCTATTACTTTACATTTACTTAATTAAACGTATGTCATAAATTTCATGTTGCAGATCAGAAAGAATGTGATATTGAAATTAACAAATTACGTGGTAATTTGAAAGTAAAAGTGAATGAATTAAGGGACCTGGAAATGAATCCACCTGTTCCAGGGCTCATGTTGGAACCTATGTCTCATAAAGAGATGTCAACAATTAAAGAAGCAATGGGAGTCAAAGGACTTTAACTTAATTAATATCAAGTTTTGTACATTTAATATATTTAACGAGTTTTGTTATAGTTTAAAATAGTCTGTAAATTTATGAATTATTAATAAGAGTATAGATGAGTTATAAAATAAACAGAATTTTCTTAAAATATTGTTATTTGTATTGCTTTGTTACATATAAATAATTTCTTAAACTACTTTAGTCGGTAATATTAAGCAATTAAAGTGTTCAATAAAATATATTCTACATAAATTGGTCAACAAATTAATGATGAACATTTTTATAAGTATATAATATAATTTTGTTATTCTAACCAATGTCAAAAATATGAGTTTTTTAAAGCTTGGTACACATGTAGCGTGCAAGCGACGGTCACATTCTATTCTTTGTGTAATTCTGTCAGCGAAATTTTTATTATCTAATATTTACGTTATTTTTCATAACTTGACCTAATTATTCTCGTAAAATGTCAACACGGGAAATAATTACTCTCCAATTTGGTCATTATTCAAACTTTATAGGAACACATTTGTGGAATCTTCAGGTATTTTTTCATAGTAACCTTAAAAGGCAATAAAATAATGTCATTTTTCTGATCGTTAAATACATCATTTTATTTCAGGAGACGAATTTTTCATATGATCCATCAAGTCCTTCAGAAGTAAATCACGATGTTTTATACAGAGAGGGCGAAAATCTAAAGGTATGAAAATATGAATTTTATTAAACATTTATATTCTAATTTTACTCTCAATATTACAGAGACAAACTACATTTACACCTAGATTGTTAATTGTCGATCTGAAAGGAGCTTTGGGCTATTTGCCCAAAAATAGTTCACTTTATAATGTGCCCCAGAATAATGAAGAAAATTGTACATTATGGGATAATCAGAATATCGAAGTTGAAAAAGAACCAATAATTCCAAAACCAAAATTCATAGATTTATTAGACGACCCCACCAAAGATGAGAACAAAGAAGATTTGAATTTGAACGAATGCATAAAAACATGGACTGATTATCTCATTCCAAGATTTCATCCTAGGACAGTTAATGTTGTTGGCGACTACACACATGAATGCGAACAAACGCCATTTAATTCATTTGTCCATGGTCAGAATTTATGGAATACTGAACAATTTTCAGAAGAATTTACAGATAAGATAAGAGCATATGTCGAGGAATGTGATATGTTACAAGGATTTCAAGTAAAAGAATATTTTAGAATTTGTTTTATTGCATAACATATCTTACAGATTTCTCCTATCGATATACCATTATTAATTTCAGGTGTTATTAGATTCCAATGATGGCTTTGGTGGTTTAGGCACTCGTTGCATTCAACACATCCGCGATGAATATGGAAGAAGCATAATAACATTTCCTAATTCTCCTTACGAAACTAAAGAACCGTCAGCTGCAGATATGATCAAAGTTGTCAATACAGTTTTAACTTGGCAACAACTATCCGAAGATTCGTCGCTTTTCAGCCCTCTTAGTCTTGCAAAAAACAATTGGCCATGTACCAGCGATCCACGTAAATTTGAAAATCTAATTTACGATCCTGATTTGAAATACCATACTAGTGCTTTATTCGCAACAGCATTGGATACATTAAGTCTAAGATACCGAAGGAAAGATTATCCAAATGTAGATTTGTCAGACTTGTGTGCAGATCTAAACAAATTAGGTCGCAAAGCTGTTGCTACCAGCTTAACTTTACCATTCCCCATGACTTTGAAGAAAGATTTGATCGATGTATTAGATGAATTAGAAAGTAACTTGTGGACAAGCATGACACCCGATTGTGAAATTGCACTTGACAAGAATATGCAAAGTATATCGTTTCGTGGAATTTCTGAAGATAGATTGAAAAGACCAATGACAGAAGCCAAAAATCAAATATCAAAACCAGCTTACAGGTGTTCGAGCGTACACGAAATGATGACACTTTATTTAGCTTGTACTTGTCATGCTTCGGCTACATATTTATCAACAATCGCTACTCCTCTTAAAATAAGAAATCCTTATCCAAAATTTTTTGACCACCACGTAACCGAAAACGGGCAAATCGCTGAGTTTCCAATAGGAGCAGGTATTTTCATCTTTTTTATTTTTATATCAATCGAAAATATATCTGTAAATTGATTATTTTTCTCTTTAAACAGATGTGTCATCAGTACCTGTTATGGCCGGGCTACACAGTGGCAGTGGGTTATCCGCAATGTATGAATCATTACACACACAAGCGAAACGAATTAGGGATATTAGGAAATACCATGTTTTCACCGATTCTGCTTTAGAGCAGGATGAATTTAATGCAGCATTAGAACATTTATTAGATAGCAAAGAATTGTACGAAGATCATTACGTTTGATACAAAAATTAATATTTTTGTACGTAACTTTTATATTAAATTCCGAAACCAATGAATTCGTTGATAATTCAACCTTATCCGACAAGAACTCAATATTTGCATATGACGTTTACAGCATGATTCTCGAATAAGGGTGTGTCACGACACACCCTTAATTCGTGAAATAAACTCACGATTTCGTGATGAACACAAGAGCGTGAAAATTCAGTCGTAACACGTCAGTTACGTGAAACAATTCTCGCTGCGAACGTTTTATAACATCAGTTAATAGTCAATAATGGGTAACAAAGTGGCAACATTTTCAGAGGAGCAACTTGAAGATTATCAAGATTGCACCTTTTTCACGCGTAAAGAAATATTGAGGTACATGAAAAATTTTAATAAAAATCATATTTGATTAGGCCCTAATTTTATTTAACTTTTGGTTCTGTCTCGTTTCTAGAATTTACAAACGCTTTCGAGAAATGGGAGATTCAGGAATGGTACCTCGTACCATGACACCACAAGAAGCTTCCACGCTGCGTATACCATTGTCATATCTAGCGCGTATACCCGAACTCAAGGTTTTATCACATAAATTTTTTTCGATTGACTCGCAACAGTGAACTGAAAGACAATTTTGCAGGAAAATCCGTTTAGGGAAAGAATATCAGAAGTATTCACGCGAGGTCACAACAGCAATGCCGAGGGCATCTGTTTCGAGGAGTTTCTGGAAATGATGTCCGTATTTTCCGAACAAGCACCAAGAGACATCAAGGTCTTTTACGCCTTCAAGATTTACGGTACTAAATAGTTCTTAGAAAACGTCAGTGGCAAAAAAAAATCGATTAGTATCGGACCCGGCTCGTCTCGATGGTGCGATAGATGATTTTCTATTGTTGAAAAAAATTCCTTTTCAGATTTCGATGGGGATGGTTTGCTAGATGGCGGTGATTTGGAACGCACCTGTCGTCAGTTGGTGCAGGGTGGTTTAACGAACGAGGAGATTGACACTGTGTGCCGTAAGGTCCTCGAGGAAAGCGATATCGATGGAGACGGTGCGTTGTCTTATCTGGAATTCGAACACGTTGTAACTCGAGCCCCGGATTTCCTCGCCACTTTTCACATAAGGATCTAAATTGTCCATTCTTTAACCAATTCCACTGGTCAACGGAATTTTGTTAAAATCAATTTCTATAATTCAATTAATTCTGTGTATCGTCATTTATGGATTAATATCTATGAATCGATTATTCTATGCAGAAATTTATCATAAGAAAGAAAAATGAATGAGAAAGTAGATAGAAAGAGTACGAGAATGAAACTGCATTGAATTCGTCGTCTCGCAGTTTTGGCAACGAAACAAAGAAAACGTCGTGCAATAAAGGATATACGATAATGACCTGTAATAGTTCTTTGACCTTAGTTGGTAAGAAGGATAAAGAAGTGGTATAGAGGGGACTGGTTTCTCGCAGTCGTCACGGATGCTTATTTATCGCTTTGCCTCGATCAAATTGGATATGTGAGTAGGACAGCAGTTTGCATAAAATTTCGTTTACCTTTTGATATTCATATCACGATATCGGTATTCTAATAATCGCACTCTGTTATTATCTCATTGTATAAAACAAACAAGAAATATCCAAAGAAAGAGAAAGAGAAATTCTAATTTTTAGCCATCGTATTCGCAAAGAAAAATCATCGACGAAAAATCACAAGATGTACAATTTTAAAATTTACAAAAATTGAGATATTTGGTAAGTGCATTGGCGTATCCAGGACAAAAACCGATGCAAATATAGGTGGGTTTGAAAAGGCTGCACGAAGTCATCTCGTCGGGCGGAACTCCCCTTCGGTCGACCGGTCCAAGTTTAAAAAGCGGTCGAAATTGGAGATACCGGGCCCGTCAGTTACACACTCGGCTCTGTGTGAACGCGTGTCGGTGTGCGCGCGGAGAGAGTCTCGCTAAGCGAGGGAGAGAGAGAGATAGAGAGAGAGGGAGATCAAGGCCATCCGGTCACTTCTCACCCCCCTCACCGCTCTCACCTGCCTCCCGCGCTATTGCCGCACGGCAAGAACCTTCGAGCTCGACGACGAGGCCCGCTCCGAGTTTCGACAGTGCCGTACCGAACCTTAAATTCGAATCGCTTTTAATAGGACCGAAAAATACCACCTAACGATTCGAATTTCCTTCGAACAATTTAAGAAATTAATGCACTCGATCGAAATGAGATAGCGAGTTTCTCGTTCCGCAATTAACCGATGAGGAATGATAAGACTGATTTTTTTCGTCTATGAGAGAAGAGAAAGCTCGTAGCGTTCTGATACAGTTACAAAAAGATGGGTCTTACATTTGATTTCTAAATGTAATTTTCTTTCTCGATTTTTTATATATTTTATAAATTCATCGACTTATGTCAATGTAAATTCATTTTCGTGACTCAAATCAATGCAATAGCAGCTAGTTGATTTAATTTCTCAACGTAATCTCTCTTCCTCTTACCGAATACCTAATTTTTATACTACTTTATAAGTTCGTCGACTTATAATGATAAACCGATATGGTAATTTAATTTTCGCGACTCAGACAGCAGCTGGTTGAAATATAATTGTCATCCTACAAAAAATTCATCAAAGTCGTTTGAAATTCGCTTTCCCAGTATTTTTTCCTCGGTATTCAGATTTTCGGCAATTCCAAAGTAGGGAATCCGGTTGATACGCCGATTTGCGTAAACGTGCCTCTCGCGCGTCCGACTAATTTTTTACGCAAATAAAATCGCGTTACGATCAAATTCAAAACTATAATGCGTTTGGTTGCCCGGAGTGCGTTTCTTATAAAATGAACAGAGAGAACGAAGAGAAGAGTCGGTTGACCAACGGAATGCGGCTTGACCGGCCGACCGTCTCTCTCTCCTCCCCCTCCGCGCACCACCTCCACGTAGAACCTCATCAGCTCGGAAGCATGGCTTTTCGTCCTAATGGTCAAAGGGACGAGCGAACTCTTTATTTTTTTCCTCTTCTCTCCCCCTTGCCCCCTCGCTCTCGTCTCGACCCTTCTATCGCTTGGTATAATTCCAGAATCCCGATCGGCCGTCATTTTTCTTTTTATTCCTCGACTAAACTGATTTTACGAAACGTCCAGCCCCGCCTGCTAGAAACGCCGAGGTCTCCGCGTGGCGAATAAAATTGGTTTTCCACGCGTGTATGTTACCAAGATAAATTTATTCCGTAGACGTTCGTCTCGAAGGGCACCGCTCATCGCGCTTCTGGAATATCGCATTTCGCTTCCTCCCGATCGCGGTAATCCGTGAGTCGGGCTAGGGGATGATGGTGTATCGAGAAATTTCGCGAGAATATTCGGGACAGCGAGAGGTATACTCGCGGCGGCGCACGGAGAAAAGAAATGAAAAAGGCGCGCTGGTTGCTGGGTGCCGAAACGGAGCTACCCGGAGAAGAAAAAGCGACAAACCAAAAAAGAAAGAACGGAGAACGAGAGGAGAGGTAGAGAGAGAGAGAGAGGTGTAGAGAGAGAGAGAGAGAGAGAGAGAGAGAGAGGAGGGAGAGATAGAGAAAGAAGAATGTTAAAACCGGACAACGATAACGCAGAGGCCAAAAGTCGAACTGGAGCTCGCTCCTTTCGTCAGGAACATGCTTTCGTTTCGAGCAGAAAATCATTCCCATTAATTTCCAGGCACGATTTTCTCTCTCAAAACCGAGCGGTCGCGTGGCTATTTCGGTACGGCTGTCGCGTGAATTTCGAGAGAAAGCTACGAAAAAAAAGAGTCGAATCAAGTTCGAGTGAAAGGGGAAGCGAACTGTACGCGCGCAATGACGCGTCGAGTCTCGTCGAGACGTGCGTAGGTGGAAGCGCAGCGGAACCTCGTTCCTTTTACCGCGCGAGAAGTCGAATTCAGGGCCGTCTTTATCCCTCCTAGGTTCATCGATTCACGATTCCACGAAGCTCGCATTTTTCGACAATCGCGCGTCCAACGAGTCCTCGAGACTCGAGGAGGAAAATTTGGATTTTCGAGCCAAGCGAGGATTCCTCGATGTCGTCGAGAGCGACAGTGACGAGCGTTTTTTGGTTCCCCTGTTCGAGAATCTCCTACACTCGATCCGGCACTGTCGACGGGACACGAAGAACCGCGAGGCAGCCTCCCATCTGCATAACCGGTATATAGGATGCTCGGCGGCCAGTTCGAGAATCATGGTGCCACCAGTGCGTCGCGAGGTTCTGCAATATATTTTCGTACTTTACACATGCGCACACATATAAGTCTTCTGAAAAAATTTCAGAAAATTTTCATCCAACTGTCCCATGAAATCCTCTGCGAAATATATTTTTAAAATACGCACTGAATTAAAAAGTCATTCAGTACTTTGAGAATAATAATAACTCTTAATACTTTTCGAGCATTTTCCGAATGATCCATTCACTCCGTCCCTGTAAGAGAACGGAATATTTTAATAGGAAAACTCTGATATTGGCATTAAAAGCTAAAATTTTGACATTTCAAAGTTTCGAGTACGCTATTCTGTTTACGTATAATCGACAAGAGTTTGAAAATCAAACGGGAGCGTACCCGCATTTCGTGGATACCCGAAATCGATTTTCCGATACTCGCATCCGGTCGATTCGAGCGAACGTTTTCGCATTTGCACGAATAATGCACAGCCCGCGGAGATTTCAATGAACGAATAGCGCGGAGAACGACGTGCATACGGATGTTATTGCAGCAATTGAACGCGCTGTCCCGAAACTCGAAGTTCGGTGACCAAGGGGTAAAACGAGGGGAACGGAGCTACGGGGAGGGGCGATGGGGTAAAGAAGTTCGGAGCCTACAGAGGAGACGAAACGTACAAAAATCTACAAGAGGAGTGACGGAGATAGACGACGTGTTCCTGGGCAGGTGCGAACCGATTTCTATAGTCCCTTTCGGCCGTTAACGAAGCTCCTCGTGTATATATATAGCGATCCTTCTCGACCCTTCTCGAGAAACGATGGTTGTTGCACGCCAATGCACGATCCAGACCAGGACGTACCTGCACGTCGACCGAGAATCTGACGTAATCTCAGAAATGAACTCTCTATGGGAAAATGAGAATTTTCGTTAGAAAACGATGACGTTGTGGTTTCGAGAGGTTGCTCAAGTTAAACATTCATTTTCTATGGGCCCGCGTAACCAGGTCATACGCTAACGATATTTCATCGAATAATTCAAATTTCTTGCATAATCTGGTTTTATTCTTCTATAAATGTTTCTTAAGTAACTATAAATAATGTACCTGTACTACTATAGCTAGATCTTAAAAAAAATATTTTTTTAAAATAAGCTGGAACTTGGCCGAGTTCATTGTAATAATAACCTTTAATTCACGAGTCATTAACCATATGTTACTTTTTTCAATCCGAAGATGTTAGTGACTTCTGATAGTATAACTTTTTTTTCGGACTTTGTCTCGTCTACCAGACGCCGCGTTCGTTCCCTAATATTAATCCAACAGGTATAAGAAACGCAGAAGAATTTTCGGCGCGTTAAGCAGAATAGGTGGTAGAAAAAAAAAGTAGCAAGGACGAACGACATCCGGCGGAAGTCGAAGGGCGTCGGCTCGATAAAAAGGAATTCGTTTAAATAGGGCCGAGAGTTGAGAATAGATTTCCCAGGTAGCGATGATGAGAAAAATACCGCGAAGGGGCTAAAAGGAACACAATTCGATTTACCGCAAATACGTCGTAAACGAACGTAAGAATTTCCGTTAAAAGTGTTCGATTTCAAGAGAGAGAGAGAGAGAAAGAGAGAGCGAGGGAGAGAAAGAAAGAGGCTGTGATTGAATGTTGAAAAAGAAAACCAACGTACTTGTTCCTCGCAAATGTATTTCTTTGTAATGATAATGAGCAGCAGGGGGTAATGAGCGTGCGAAAGGAATTAGTCGCAGATGTCAATGGCAGTCAATCCTCGGCGGTTCAGTGACATATCGCGGAAGGAATAAAAAGAACGAAAACAATCGAATGGAAGGCAACTCGATTTTCCTTGGCGCGCGGTGAAATTGCCGTGCGCACGTGGATCGGCCGGTTTCGTGAAAGCTCGGAAAAAAGATGGAGTCGAGCCGATCGGTCGAGAGGTCATTGGTTGTTCGTTGCGAGGCAAGCGTATGGGAATCGTTATGGACCGAACGAACGCGCGAGCGAGCACCTTGGAATGCGCTCCTTTTTTCCCTCCTTTTTATCCTCTTTCTATCTCTCCCCCGGTTCGAGTATACCTGGGGCGAAGCACACTCCCGATTCTTTTCCTTTCTCTCGGGTCCCATACCGCCGGTACACGCGCTAAACCACGCTACAAAACAAAGTCGGACAAGAGAAAGCCGAAGCGCGTTCGAGGTAAAACGATACTAGCGCGGCCCACGGCGAAATCGAAATCGAAACGAGTACGAGTTCGCGAGAGACTCGTTCGAGAGAGAGGAAGAGAGAAGACGACGATAGAAGAAAAAGGAGAGAGAAAGTTAACCGTCGAATTTAAATTCAAGCTCGATCGTGTGTGCGCGTACGTTGATATCTTTTTCGTTTTATTCTCGAATATATACGAGAAGATTCCCCCTACGAAGAGGTAAGAAGGTATAACCGGGAGGGAGAGAGAGAGAGAGAGACGTTTCTCTTTCTAGTCGCGGTTTCGATGACGTCACACTAAAAGTCGATTCGAACGGACCAATCGGGCGTCGAGCGGGTAGTGGAAGAACCGGGCTAGGGGGTGGGAGAAGGCGAAAGGTGCGTGCAGACCCGTACGTGGGGCGCGGGGCCAGTTGATCGGTGAGTGCGGCAGTGATCTCATCTCGAACCGCGCGCGCCAGGTGTAACGACTCGTAATATTCTTTTCCTTTTCCTCATCTGCCCCCTTCTCTCTTCCTCTCCGCTCTCATCCATTTTCCACCTTTGCGGTCTCTCTCGCTCTCTCTTTTTCTCTCTTTATCATTGTGTGATAATTCGGAAACATCGGAATTTTTTCGAAACGTTTGACATTTTGCGAACGATAACGATAATTTTTTCCACCAGGTAAGCATAATAAAATTAATACGAATTCCGGTAAGAGAAGATCTCTAAGTTAGCGAGAATTCCCTGCGGTTTGTATGATTTCAGTCGGTGATTTGTTTTTCGCGTTCTCGCGAACGAGACGCAATTAGATGAGGAAACGGCTAGGTTGAGAACGCGTTTTTGCGTAAGATGACGCTCGAAGGTGATTAACTCTTCTTTCGTCCTACAAACTTTATTTTGGCTTCTTGGACTTTGCAGAACGTTCGAGTATCGGAAATTAATCTTATATTGATTTCGAAAATACTATTTGGTGAAAAAAAATCAATGAATTATCGATACATCTGGTTGAGCATATCGTAAAATGAGGTACAAATTTTTCAATCTTTCGGTACTCGTGGTTCGATTAATTCTAACTTTTTTATGTATAATTAGGTCCTAAAAAGTGTTCTCGCGATTTTTAAATCTAACCGGTAGGACCGAGTTTTTTCATTTATCGCGTATGTCCGCGCTGACAAAAGTGTAACCTTGGAGCGAAATTTATCGAGAACTTCTTGGGTAAGCAAACTCCGGGGCATTCAGCTTTTTCGCTCGGGTTGAATTCTGCCGAATCGGCGATGTAACTATTGCGCGTAACGACCGTACGTGTAACGGTAAAATCGGATTTGAATTTTGTTCCTCCGATAGTCGAGTTGATTTAGTTTCCGTATTATCGAATCGTTATCTGGAGAGACCGCAATCTAAGCTAACTCTTACTCGCACTCGATGGTACTCATCTCGAGGTATTATCAACCTTATTATCCTCTTTGCTCAACATTTTAACGTCTTTGTCATCGGCGAACCGAGCTCGGATTAAACGGTACAGGTGACACGTTTCTAAGAACTCCCGATTCTCGGAAGTACGTTACGTGTCTTTCTTCTACAAACACGTTCGCGTATGTATAAAATAAATTTGCAAGTAAATTATGCGCGGATTCGTGAATACATCGAAAAATACTAATAGATCGTAAAAATTGTTGATCTTTTTGTATTTGAACAAATGTAATGTTTTTCCAAAAGTTTTAGCGAAGCGATGAGAGTTTGAAATGAAATACACGGACGAAAAATAATTCGCGTTACATTAACACACATAAGAGATCATTAATTATAAGTTAGACTCGAGGGGGAAGCGAAGAAACTTCAATTTGTTACCTCGCTATTCAAGATTTGCATCGACGCATATCTTCGCTTAGTTTCGCGTTGGTGTTAGCGTAAATTAATCTATGCCTGTCGTGTGAATTTTAACGCGATTGTTTTCGTATTAAATTATCATGTATCCGTACGAATTTGTACATGCAGCATAAACCACGATAAGAACGATATTGAAAGAAAGCATGGAGCAAAAATTACTCGAATAAAAAAATTTTCTCCACGACGACCGATCTCGATATTTAGCTTCGAATATCGCGACATCCCTCGCGTAAATGTGTATAATCATACACACCTGTGTTTGATCAAAAGAACACATTTCGCAGCGATATGTTTTCAGAAACTGAAATTCTATTACACAGTATTAGCCGTCGTATTCGGTCCTCTAGAAATGTTATAAATTCCTTTTCTTTCTCATTTTGTTGCTCGAACGAATGAAATAACGTGTAACGATTACGAGTGAAACAATATTTGAAAAATTTTTCTCCCGAGTACGTTTAAATGAATGAAACTGTACGATGTAAAAATTAGTAAGCATTGTACTCATAAAATAACCACGTTACTATACGTAAGTTTTGTTGTAACGAATGTCTGACAGACGAATGGACGAATCGAAGGTCGACTTATCGTTTCAAGATAACTGTATGTGTATGTAATCCGCATGTTTGCTATAGGTATACGTTAACATTGAATTTCGCGGTTGGAACTCTCCAGTCGAATTGCCATTTTTTTCTACTTCGCGCTATGCGTTGTGTAAAAAGAAGCGAGCGAGATACGTGTGACGCGACGAAATCACAACTTTCTCCAGACAGAATAGACCTGCGTGACTTTTTAATCTCGTTGCACAATTTGAAGTAATAAATAAAAAAAACAAGTTCTTTCAAAAGTTGTCTTTACGTTGCGTTACTTTTTAACGTTGCGAAATGTTACGATACCCTTAAGCGTGCGGGCGCTCAAAAAATCTGTCTGATTTTTATTTAGCTGTTTAACGTAAAAATCAGTTTGGAGATTTAATCGACCCTTACGCATAAATTTGTAGTTCTAATAAATTAGGGAGTCATTGAGGTTCTACGGTCATGCAATAAGAATATTTAATGAAATCTTTGATCCTCTTTCGTCATTCCTTTTATCCTTTTTTATTATGACCCACATTGATAAACCTTTACCTTTTCATTTCAGGAATAAGAAAAATTATAATAATAATACTTTTTAAATATAATACAACGTTTGAGGTGTCCAAAAGTCAACGATACCATAAGTAGAAGAAATTTCGTTCGACAGATGCCTTGATGGGTGATAAGAATTTTCAAGAGAACTCGAAGAAGCGGATCTTGGCGCGGACATTTTCTTTGGTTATCTAGCTGTATGAGTTTCATTCTACATCATAAAGCTAGGTTACCGGAGTTAAGCTCCTCGCCATATCAACTCCATCGATGATAACATCAATACGAATTGTTCACGATTATTTACGAATAGAATGTTATTTGATTTAGTTTGTATTCTATCTGTATAGTGTAACATTAGGGTTCATTTTGTTGAATGTTCCAATAAACGTACGCCCAGTACACAATCTACTCAAATAAGAAATGTTCGTTGTTGTACGAAATCGTATTCTTCGTCATTCGATACGTACCATTTATAATTATTTGTAAACTAATAAAAAAGGTATAAATTGTACGAGAAATGAAAATTGTATAGATTCATTAGTTGAAAAAAATTTGTAATTATTTGAAATAAATAATTATAAATAATTTTTTAGTGTATTTTTAATTTCCTTAACATGTAACTAATTTATGAATAGCATAGTACCGTTGAAAACAAATATTAAAATCGGTTAACATTTATAAGATAAACATTGTATACATAATAAATATTTTATTCAAGTAGTACATTTTGATAATCAAACAAATAAATAGAATTAACGAAATCATAGATAATATGGTTCGGAAAGCCTAATTGAATTAGGAGTAAAATACAAATAAAATATGTATTCATATCTTTTATTAATTTGTTATTTGCATGTTTATATTTCATATTATATTTTCATATTGGTTTTAGAATTATGCTACATAAACGAATTCCACATCAAATTCAATGCCATGTGTTTCGTGTTTTATCGTCACTCTATAAAATTTCTTACTGTACGGTTTCAATGAAAATGGAAAAATTTGTTTGCTGTATGATTGTCAAATCGAAAGCCAATATATTCTTTGAGCTCTATTTTAATGTACTTCTTATTTCAGAAATATATCTCTTCCGTTAGGTTGTTTTTAATGTTATTGTTATATTATTTTTCATTTGACATTATAAAAATTCAGATGGCAATAATGTTATCGAGAATTCGAACAATGATTTCAACGATTTATCGACAAAAACGTGATAGAAGACGTAGATCTAAGAAACCAAAAATCCATAATTGGTTTAATATATGTGCTGCAAAAATGCAGATAAGGGAATATAAAACTTTATAATACAGCACAAAATATCTGATCTATAATTGTAAATAGCATAAATTTATGGATGCTGGAAAGCGCATCATGAATGTTAGTAATATTCTTAAAATAATACAATTTTTGTATTGCTTATATCATAATACATTCGTATTAAGTTGGTTATGAAATAAATTAAGAATTTTTCAATGACAAATTTTATAGCATTATATCCATATGTTATTCTTTTGCGTGAGTCGGTAATTTGATTATATTACTAGTAGTCTTTCCTATTGTTAAAGAGATGATTCTCGAAATGTAAATCACATTTGGATGAATCTATGTTCGGATGACAACTGTTGATGATGTGTTCTAGTTATTTCTTAATAGTTTCTGAATTTTTAACTTCAATTTTTTTTATCTTATCATTCATACTTGACAAATCTAAAATATATAAAAATTAAGCTTCAATTCATAGTTAATTCAGAAATCATTACTATAATTCTTCACTTACCATTGATCAAAATAAATTAAAAGCAGGGGGATATCGTGTTGGTATACTACTTATTAAATAACGTGACCAATGATTCCAACCCAAAGCTTTTGTAATTTCTATGCATTTTTCATCAATTTCTTTTACTGGCTTTTCTTCATAGTAACGCATTAAAAGTTTCAAATAACGACCGTAATGTTTATTTATATGTGCATGCCATAAAGAAAGGATGATAACCTTGAAGAATAATAAATAATTAGTTACTTCTATATTAAAAAATACAAAGATTTTATTTTAATGTTATATATTTTTCAAGCATATTTTACCTTACTATCGGTTGGTTCAGCAAACTTTTGTACTTCTCTCCATATCATTGTTACATTCTCCAACAGTTGTTCTTGGGCTTTCTCATCATTTCCATTTTTACGGCCGTACACATATAATCTTGCAAAAGCACAGCCCTTTTTAACCATTGCTTCGATCAAATTATTTTTTTGCTTTTCCATAGAAACTTTTATTTTAGCAGCATCTGATCTTTGATCATTTTTCATTCCATAATAAGCTAATAATTTATTTTGGTCAATGTTTGTTAAAACAACATCAGCAATAGCTGTCATCTGATTGGCTAATGCTGAAGCTGCTTCTGAAATATTGTCGTGTGGTACATGACGGCGAGCTTCTGGAGAATCTAAAGATGTTAACATGGCAGTGTGAACGGGCATGTGGTCAACAAAGGTATTTTTTAATTCCCCATATAGCGTGTTTGCACATTCTCCAGGTTCTATAACATGAAATTAAATAAATGTTACATATTGCAACACATTTTCCCAATAGTATAAACATAACAAATTTTTTACACAAAACATAATAACATCAGTAACATCTCATAAAATTATTTCACAGGGGGACAGAATAATAATTTTTGAATATTACTCTTGTAACACAATTTAGTTAAAATTTGGATATAATATTTAGTCGCAACATTTTTCATAGGAATCATTCTTCATAACATCATATTATTAACATCACTAAAATAATACTTGACAATAAAATTTTTAAGTCCATGTACTAGTTAGTCTCGAAACTGATGTAAACAAATAATTAAAAACAAAAATTAAACGTTCCGGATGTTTCTTTTTGAAATCAATTTACAACTTACGTATTGACGGAGCTACGTGTTGAATGAGTACCAGAAATAAAAATAAAAAAGTTAAAATTTTTCTAATCTCTTTTGTGAATTATTTTTATAAAAGATGAAATATTTTTATATTTCTATAAATACATTACCTAATTTGGCAAGCCAATTGCATTTAAAGTCTCTAAGATTTTCATTATATTCATCCCATTTTGTTGGCTTATCTCTATCATTTTTCGTGGATGAGTTATTATTTTTCTTGGCTGGTTCACTTAGAACATATTTAATTGTGTAGGTGTCCACTTTCTTTCCTATTTCATCCTTACAAAATGTAATAGTTCCTTGTAAATAACTACCAAGTGTTGCTCCTTTAGAAATCCTTTTATGTAAAATAGAAAATTATTCATTTATAATTTTTTATCAACACATTATTATTATTATTAGTCATCTTTTGTGACTATGATAAAAAAGATTCAGTTTTATACATATGTTATAAAAATACTTTGTTTCGTAGCTATTAATCTATTACTTCCATTGCTAAAGTAGTAAACTAATGGAAAATAGAATATACAGCAACCAATGATTTAATGAACTATGTTATAAAAAGAAATATAAGAAGCACATGCTTATCGAATTGTATAGTACAATAAAATTGAACAAAAAATTTGAGAAAGTTTGAAGAAAAGAGAAAAAATAGCAATGAAACAAATTAACTCACTTGTTTTGAGTGCTGCAATGTAAAATAAGAACAAAATTGAATATTTCACTTGGTACAATTTTATACTTAAATATGATTATTTATATGATTCATAAATTGATTCATTTCATTAATTAATATTTGAATATCTGTTTCTAAATATTTAGAAAAACAAATAGCAAAAATAAATAACAAGTCAATAATGCTAATTGAAGATTCATACAATAGAAACAATGCCTTAGTAATCGTTAACTAAATTATTATAAACAACTCACTTGTTCTCATTCGACATAGGAGCAATGTATAATGGAAGAACATGTCCAGGTGGTATAGACGCTGCGATCATTTTTTTTCCTCCTATCATTGCTTGAGATTGACTAGCATAGACATCGAGGTTGATCGGAACACTGAGTTTCTGACTCAATAACAATGGCATGTCTACTAATCTATCTAGTAGATCTTTTTTTTCATGGCGAACATGCATTTTTAGGGTATAATCCCCTTTTTCTATTTTTTGAAGAGTATACTGTAAAACAAGAACGATATTAATATTCAATTGAAATTTGTAACATAATGAAAATTTATAAAACCTTTGAAGGATATGCATCGCCGCAACTAATAAGTTGTTTGTTGCAATCATAAATCATCCACATTTGGCTTTCATATTCGCTTTCGTATAATAAATCACTCAGTAATGCAGCATTGGGTGTTATTTCAGTTGCTTTGGCAATGTGGAATGTATATGTTAATTGCAGCTCGTAAATTTGCCGTGCGGGTGGTATAACGTCTCTATCACGTAGTGGAGCAATTTTTGACTCATTTGGTCTGCAATGTAAATATTAACGTATCCTAAATAATTTGGACTCATCATTTATTGATTGAATTTACCATTTAGACACTTACCTCAAGACTTGAACTGATGATTTGAGCACAGCGCATGGGACTACATCTTCGTGTCTTAATGAGCTTCGTAACTCAAGACGATTAATGCCATCGCCAGATTGCATTGTGAGACTGCCATTGATTAAATGAATACCATGAAATTCTATAGAATAATCTATTAACATATCTCCCAAATTGGCCCAATATTTTGCTATAACAACTTCTAGAATAAGTCCTCCCTGATGGCCAAAATGTAAATAAAAAAAACATACATTCACTTATACAAGTAATATATATTTAAAAGAAATTAATTTTATACCTGAACTGGAAAAGCTTGTACTGTTTCAGATTGAGATGTAACATTTATCATTTTGTTGTGTTCGAGAGTTTTACAAGCAAGTCTTGGTTTTAATTGAACGGTATGTAATACGAATCGACCAGTTTTATCTTTCTCAATACTCTTCAATCTAAGCACTATGGATTTTAAGAAAAAATATTAGAAAAATTTTTTAAAAATTGAATAGAATGTCAGGTATTTCGAAACATTTACCTGCCCATGTTGCATCTTGTGGAACGAGAATGAAATGACGTTGTATTGTGTTGGGCTTATATAAAACATTGGTGAACGTTAAATCTGGAAGAAGAGCCTTTTTGGACATAGTAAATGGCTGAACAACAGTAATTGGAATTTGAAAAACTGGTCCTTTTCCAACGTTCATCACATCGTAAGCTCGAATACTGTAAATATGAACGATTTTCGGTAGTAATCAGTGATATTATTTTACATAGTTTAAATTGCTGACCTAGTTGAATGAACCCCATGTGGTAAATTGGATGCTCCTATTCTTACAGCAAAAGCGCGAGACATATACATTAAATCAAAGTGCGCAGGAAATTGAACCCATTGTGCATCACACACTAAGGTAAGTTTTAAATTAAAGTCAATTTTACGTGATGGATCTACGAGTGTAAATTGAAAATTGTATTAACAAATAATTTCAATCTATTTTACTTGTAAGAGAAAAATTTTTATTATAATGTTACCGATATTCTCGTTGTCAAGGAATACTGGTTCGACATTTACTGCACAATCTTTTGGTCGATCGATGATTCCATTTCTCATATGAATACCTTTTGCATTGTTAACACCACAGTTGATAGAAAACCTAACATCTCTTTCTGGTTCATTACAATAAGTTATAAGGTGATCGAAAGCTCGTTCTACTTGTAACAAACCAGAACCTTGTGCAAAAGCATCTAAAGTCGAAATATATTGTGCTGTATTTTCGAGGGCTCTTTTAATGCTATATGGAGAATAAGGACAGTTTTTGGCCAGAAGACCCGATATTAACACAGCTGAAAAAATATTATTAATCGAATGATGAACTACAGATAATAATTCTGAAATGTATGCACTTACCCACGGCTCCAGTTACATGAGGACTGGCCATACTTGTACCATTCATTAATTGACTTTTTCGTAAAGTGAAATTAGGAACACTCGTTATAGCCCCGCCTGGAGCGCAAACAGTGATACCGGCACCTCCGTCAATCATCGGACCTCGGGATGACCACGTATACGGCATACCAGGCATTTTTTCTCTTAATGAATATTCAGCTACCATCATATCTGGAGAAACGTAAGCTCCTACACTAATAATATTGTTGGAACTGATATCTGGAGGAGTTCCTGTAGGCAAAAATGTAAATAATATTTATTTATTAAAAAATAAAAATTAATATATTTACTATGATAATAAATTTTCAATATTGAATCGTACCAATAGTACATAAAGCCGGTCCAAGATTTCCTGCCGACGCAACCCAGGTTACTCCATATTTATCAATCACTTCATTCATTAATTCCCCTATTCTTCCAGTATTCGACCAATGAGCATGCTCTCCATAACTCATATTAATTACATGAATTTTTTCTTTGCGCTGCATAACCCTTATCATAGCACGCACAACAGCAGTACCAGTTTCCATTGTGCCAATACGACTATCTCCAACACTAAGAGAAATAATTTGAGCTCCTGGAGCTACACCGTTTAATTCCGGATTATCCGGAAAATAAGCTGCCGCGATTGAAGCTACGTGCGTGCCATGGCCCGCTGTTATAAAAACGATAGAATAAATTAAAATATTGATATTAATTTAGCTAAAAGTTTTCAAATTTCAAAGAAATCTATCGAAAGATATACTTACAACATACACTAACTATTTCTAATGTATTTCCTTCATCATAGACATTAATACTTATATTCAACTGATCTTCTTGAGTAAGAGGAGCGAATTCTTTTGTCAATGAATATTCTCCTAAGAGAATACCATCTTCTAAGTTGCCTTCTTCAGATGTATCAATACATGCCCTACCAAGTATAAATATTTTTCATATATGAGAAATATTCGTTAACGACAGTGCAAAAACTCATTACCTCCATACATCGCCGTCGTGAAACACAACACAGTCATAAGTAGGTCCTACATCGTTATATCTCTTTTCTATATTTGTCAGAACTTCTATCCTAGCTTCTAATTCTTCCTTTTCTAGCTTTTCTTCTGGAGTTGACGGTTGCGGATTTTTCGCTTCAAATTCCTGTAAATCAATATTTTTTATCATAAATAATTGTATAATGATAATTCCTTATCATTATGTAATATAAACAAAATGTGATATTCAATTCATTGGATAATGATCAAAGAATAAAACAATTTCCCGTAACGATCGATCCATATATAATAGTATATATTATATAACAGAAAGAAACTCATTAGATCGAATCAAACTGCCAATTATAATTATAGCATTAGATAGAGAACGCCGTGACATGTTTTGAAATACCCGGCCTCGTTTAATTGAATGTTCTCACCTACCCCTATCAGCCCCTAACAGCCTATCTTTGGATCACATGAACTGAAAATCTATTTACAACTTCTCATGTTCAAGTCTTTTTAATTCTACTAGCGCCACTGATAAATCAATTAGTTTTTCCAACAAGTAATTATTAATTAGTATTAATTATATGCCGATACAAATAATTTTATTCATAATAATAATTTTCAAATTTTTAATGGTACCTAATCATCACGAGCACGAATAAAAGATAAATTTAAGAAATAATTTGATCTAAAATTGAAATTTTTTTAGTATTAATTTCTATCTTATTTTCATATATGAAGTAGGTAGATTGTTATCTCAAAAATGTTTTTTGTGTAGCACAAGTACATAAAATCAATCTTTACTTGTAATTGTCTTGTTGCTTCTGCAAGAGCTGTTTTTTGGCCATTGTCCCAGAAACGTTTTTTTCTTTCTGCTTCTACCCTTTCTTTTAACTTGTTAGGATACAGAGAATACATATTTTTTACTCCTATATGGTATTGGCCACTAGGATTACTCCAACTGGCAGGAACCTGTGAGGAAATAATATGATAAATGATTAAGTAATTTCCATATTTATAACATGCCTTTTCTTATCTTATTTTTATTAATAGACTAACTCATTGAAAAAATAAATATCACATATTTGAAATAATGTTATTGTTTTCAATAAAATGTATTGAAATAGTACTCAGCCATGAAAATATATTATATTCTATAAATAACATAATACTGTAAACAAATACTTGAAAAAAGGAACAAACATTTTTATATAACTGCAATGATTCTGCATTTTTGAAAAACCAATGACATTGAAGATAAAGGAATTTGAATTAAAAAGAGAATGAAAATCTCAAAATTGATCATATAAAAATTCATTCAGTATAAACATCTAACAAACCTTCAAAGAACGACCAGTGAGTCCATTAATCAAACCATTTGGAGCTTGTACTACTTTGCTGGTATCAACATCTCCTGCTCCACTACAATCATATCGTTCTATAATTTTGGTTTTTCCATCAGATGTAACCTATAACAAACTGATTGATATACTTATATTCTTTAACATAAATTTATTAATAATTATTTATAAAAGTTTTGATATTTGATTTCTATAATAATTCATGTAACTGAACTATTATATATTTGAATTAAACTTAACGGAACATAATAAAAATTAAAATAAAAAATAATGTAATTGATGGGTTATATAAATTTTATTATCTACAGATAACAATAATTTGTAAAAATTTCTCAAGACGAAAGATGGATGATTGTCAAAATTAAAAAAGACTCATTCAATGTAAATAATGAATATAAAGAATTTGATACTGGCTAGAACAAATAAATAATCAAATAGAAATAATAATAACAATAAATATTAATAGTGAGGTGATATTTCATAAACTTTTACATGTTCATAGAAATTTGCGAAAAATTAAGTACACTACTGAGGTTTAGATAAGACTTACTTGCATTCCTGGTGCTCCAGGATCAACTCCAGAATCGAATATTGCAATAATAACACCTCGTCCATCATATTCAGGATATTTCGTTAAAAACTGAGTGACACCTGTTTCTTTTTTTGGTAAAAGTCCCCAAACAGGGAAATTACAATCAATGACTTCTGCCATGTTATTCTACACTACCACCAATTCCTTTGTGTTTTCTTTTCCTTTTCCCCTTTTGAAGTAATTTTGAAGCGAAAAATTCGTTTATGAATGTTGTTATACTTGCCACCACAGTAAAGTCACGTAAAATGTTTTCTTTGTACTGCTCTTGGTTTATATATTAACCGAAAAATAGGCTCTGCGCCTGCGTGATCATTTTACAAGTTAACTTCTCAATTCGAAATTTGTGGTTATGTTTGATTTTTATTTAACGACAATATCAGATTCTAAGAATATAAAATAGCGTTCACATGAGGCAAAGAAATTTTTATTATTCAAATGATGAAATTTTTATGTAATAAAATATTTGTTAATGCCATTGTGGAATTCTAATAAATAAACAGTAATAAGAAGAATCATATCTTCAAAAATTTAATAAAAATTTAATGTTTTAGAATATTATTAGATGTATGAAGTTGTCTTCAGGAATGAAATTTGAATTTTATTTTCAATTCCATACAAAATAGAAACTGCATCATACAAAAAAATTATGTACATTCACATTTACAACTTTAACTACATACAAATTATGGTCACACCAACTCAATATATACTCAATATATTGATCTTCTTTTATCAGATCAATTTAAACAAATATTTTTGATATAATGGAAATGTTTTTCAAGAAGTTATTGGTGCAGAAGCTGGTTCAAGTCTTACAGCACTTCGTTGTGCACTCCCATTGTTTTTCTGTCTCCATTCGAGCCAGCGTATCAATTCAGGACTTAATGAACTATCATTTATATCAGATCTCGCTTCTAACTGTTGATAATAAGCATCTCTGAGTAAACGAAAAGTTTGTACATTTCTGTATGGCAGTTGTGTCATAGGATCGGTATATCGAGCTGGTAATCTATGATGAAATAGCAATGAATTAATAAATTAATATTTGCCTACAAAGAAATACTTACCTTGTGATTGCGCATACTGCTTCCACTGGTTTCTCTGGTGGTTTAGTTTTCTTAAATGTTTCAAGAAACAATTGATCACTTGGAAATGTAATAAAAGTTCTTTCATAATATTGTGGAGACTTCTTGCCTTCAGATTTTTCAATTTTCGAAGAATTTTCATCTACTATGTTAGTATTTGATTCATTTTTTAGGTTAATTACATCGCTATGAAAAATTAGAATTTTAATTATGGAATTGTTCATAAGCTTACAAAGATTATATTAAATGTTCTTACTTGTCATCAGATTTCAAATTAGATGTAGGGACTTCGTCGTTTTCATTTTTTTCTTCTACTTTATCATTTTCTGATAAAACTATTATAGGCATAGCCAGTGATTGATATCTGATCATTGGTCCAGTATGAGTTTTTCTAACAGTCCTAGTGTTTTTCTTTTCACTTTCCAATTTTTGATATTTTTCTTTAAGATGAATCAAATATTAAGTGAAATTTTAAGAAAAAATGCTTTTTATCCCATGTAAATGATAATTACCTAAAGACATCATATTGATCTGTTCAGTCTGTAATGCTTCTTCTAATAATTCTTCTTGGGTAGGTTTCCAAATGTCATGTCTAACAATTTTAACTTTTCTTTTCTGATCTTCGGTTCTTTCTTTTAATCGTTTTAGAGTAGCAGCAGACTTTGCAGCAGTAGATCGGCGAATAGATTTACGTTCTATACAAATATTATATGATTATAATATTAGAATCTTACACGTAATCAAGAAAATTACCTGTACTGTCTAGAAATTTTCTGTTATGTTTCGAGAGTCGTTTTCTCTTTTCTTTAGGAGCTGTGGGGGCTTTAGACAACACAACTTTAGGTTCTTTATAAGCTTTCGTGATTAATCTACGATTTTTTTTATATTCTTCCTGTTCATTATCAGAAATAGGTTCGTCATTTTCATCAATACTGAAATCGGAATCTACTTCGTCTTCTCCTTCGTCTTCTTCCCTACATAACGATATAAAATAATAATTAGTTGAACTGTTAATAAGGTTCCTAAAAATTAAATAAAAACTAACATATAATCATTGTCTTGTTCAGTTTCATCAAATCCACCATAAGTAGTTTTATAAAAATCATCTTCCTCTTCCTCATTTAACAACTTTGCCATTTTATTTCCGGCATTTGAACGTCTTTCTCTCGTCGACGCCATTGTCTTAATTTATATTTTAAACGAATAATATTAATATTGTTTGACAGCAAAACAGAACATATGAGGTTATGTGATGACTGAGTTTATCCTACGCTTCGTAAATAATACGTGAATCAAATCAAATGACATTAGTCAATACAATATTACTTTTCGAAATCGTATTTAATCTTAAGATTATTCAATGCATACATGTAAATAATAATTAATTCAGAATATTATCTTTAAATAATAAACATATTTACATTATCCTAGCAATTAAAAAAAAAAATACATCATTTATCGTTAGTTTATGTTTCAACTCAAACTCATAATTCCAAAAGCCTTGTTCGGTTTCGTTTACATATTGTTAAATATCTATATTAGAAATAATTTTTAAAATTATTCGGTACGTATAATCATATGAGTGTACATTCATTAGCTCCACTCATCTAAATAATAAACTTAACATAAATCAGAAAATCCTACGAATAGCAATATCTATCATTGGTTCAGATTCTGATTCAGATTTTTCATTCTTATCTGGTAGAAGAGAATAGAAGATGAGTAGAGATAAGTATAATTTCATTTATTTATAAACACACTTTTCAATCAAGGAATAATTCGAAAGGTATGGCGCTTATTCGAGCACACATCGCTTTCGTTCCTACACACGCTAGGACGAGCAGAATCATGAAGTTCTGTAAACAGGTGGATGAGAGAATAAGTTTAAAACCGAAAGAGGGTAAAAATGTTAAGAAAAAAAAAAAAAAGAAGAAACGAATAAAAAATATAAAGAGGCAAAACGGAGAACAGGAAACCTAGACGACCTCGGCATATTAGCTCCGCCTTGGTGGCATGGTATTCACGGACATGGTGACGAGGTGAAAGTAAGAATTTTGCTTTCTATCCTCCTCTTCCACCACCACCGGGTGACGCCGACGTTTTGTACTCTCTGGGAGAACAGTGTACAGGCAACACGGCGACGGGATCGGCTTGCGTTCGCGAGATTTGTAAAATATCGCGAGAGTGCGTTATCAAAATTGCAAACGTGAAATCGGCAATTCGAGCTGTATACGTTTTTTTTTTTTGCGAAGATAACTGTTTCAAGTTATTCTCGTAGGGCCCCTGTAACATAAGTTTCGCAAAATAATCGCGAATGAATTCGAATCACGACCACAAGCTGGTATGGCACATATGACGAAGAAAAGATGCGTTCTTGCGAGAGACCGCGTGTAGGTGACAGTTCTGTGCGCGACGCCTTCTCAAGAATGTAGTTTTTCTATTGTTTTTTTTTTTTTTTACTGTGTTATCGATATTTTTACGAGTGGGAAAAGTGCAATGCGCGAGCACAAACGGACCCGTTACCGCGGGTGTAGTGGATTTGGTTCTTTTGGATTCTCATTTGCGGAATTTTTACTCTACTTGTCGTTGATATGTGCATGCTTGGGGACCAGTCAGCAACAAGGTACGTGTATATGTGCGAGTACAATGAAAATGTGCGCGCGGGTGTATACATACATACGCCTACGCATTGTGCTTCAACATTCACCAACGAAAGTATTACAGTTATGAAATACGCCTGGCGTGTTATATATCTTTGAATTTTACTTCACCACTACCAACGATTGTCTCACCAGACTCAATTGTTGTCACGAAATTAACGGCGTAACTAGAAATCAAACACAGCAAATTCAAAAAATTAGTATTTACAATTCGTTGCACATTTCATTTTTAAAAATGCCTGATAGGCTTTATTCCGCGTATACTTCATTAAATTCATTTCGGTAACGAAGAAAATATTACGTGAATTGATATATCCAATGCATTATGAATAAATTTGCTTTAATATCTTTGAAATTGCCTCTCCGGGAGATGAGTTTAAGTAATCTTCTGTAATTGAAATCCTTGACGTTAAGAATCCCGGATGTGGAAGGAATGTGTCATTAATTTCAAAATTCTTTTACGTGTGAAGATGTTACCTAACAATCGATTTTATCAGAGACTGCGATTAATCATCTCCGAGTCGATTATTTTTAATCGAGGATTGATAACGCAAAGTAATTTCAATAACATTACTGCGAAACAACATTCATAGCTTGTTACATATGTGTATATGTGTGCAAATGTAACCCCCTGCCGATACCGGGATTTAATTCTTGGGATTATACATATAGTTAGTTAATTGAATTTTATTGAGCCCTGAGCAACGAAAGCAATTCAGAAACGACAACTCAGGTGATTGAAACATAAATATATACATTTTTAAAATTTTTAAAATTTTTTAATTTTCTTGTGAGTGTCGTACAATATAGTAAAAATAAAATACAATTCAATCCAATATTTAACAGTACTATTTTTTCAAAAGTTGAGAATCATACACATTTGTTACAGCAATTTCTTACGGTAGACTCAAAGAAACTCCTGTCGGGGGAAAAATTCACTTTCGATTTCTTCAAAAACCGGTCAGTCTATACATTTTTAATCGACAAATCACGGTCTATTTTTGAATATTAACGTATGAGATATAACAATATAATATAATACCTATAGTTACAAAGAATCGAGCTTCAGTACTCAAATAATTTTTAAATTCATTATTATCGATTAGAAATAGGTATTTCTTCGGAAACGTGTTTGGAATGAATGTAGGAAACGTATGCTATTTTCAATTGTTGAAAATACCAATGCGTTTTTATTGAAACATTATTTTTACACATTTCCGTATAAAACGAGAACTATTCCTTTCGAACGGCAGGCACTTCGTCACAACCGAGTGATCTAAATCGCTTGTGTAATATCGTAACGGCTGTTAAATTCAAGATGGCGTGCATCAACGGCGCACTTTTAACCCAGTTCTGTATACTTTCATTCTTCTATTAACGTTAGTCTGAATTTGACAGCGCGTACGCTCGAGACTTTTCCAACAACTGAATGCGCACGACCTCAATCGCTTTCGTATAAAAATTTCTCGCCCAAGCGTTATGTATGCTAATCGATTCTTTATGCTCGTCGTTATAATCTTCAAACGCGTTTCTAACGAATGCAATTGGTCGTTCTCCAAATAATTAAAATATCCTAGAAATGTTTTTCGCTACACCTACCGTTCGACCGCGACGAAAGTATAGCCAATCGGTAAAACTAGGACGAGCTCGATGATCGAGACTCTCGCCCATACAAGTTTAATCCGGAGAAAATTTATTAAAGCGTGGACGTTTATTTTCGAACGCAAGGTGATTTCTGTACGCAGAAGAAAAGTTATTGTTTGGCGGAATTTTAGATTACGATCCCAGTAAATCTGTACATTCAGAGACTCAAAGTTACTATACTTACAATATCGAAAACGATAGGGATAGTATCGGGAATGGGTCTCTGTCGAAATTCACAGCAATCACGGCATTTCTCATTCGACAATTGGTTTTTCGTAGAAATCAACGCGACACCGAAGGAAAGCGAGAGCTCGATTCTCGAGCAGCAGCCTGACGACCGCAACGAATCGAGATCGTTGAGCTCCTCGACGGGTTCCCACGATGGCAACAACGACATAGCGAACGCCTACAATGTCGAGACTGCGAGAAACGACAACACCGAGGAAGCCGTTGACGAGTACGAGTACGAGTACGAGACTGAACCGGAGGTGGAGGTGCTGGAGGAGCCGAAAGATCGTCGAGTTGGTCGTCAGCGTGACGAGATCGGCAAGACTCTCGTTATCACGAACCGGACTTCGGACGACGCGAAAAGTGCCATAGGATACACGATACAGGATGAGAACGACAACGAAGATCCTTCGTCGAGCCAGTACGATGCGTATTACTACTACGACGATTACGACAACAGCAGCCTCCCACACGAAACTGCAGGTACGATTTTCTTTCTATCCCGAGGAGTACTGTTGTAACATTAACATTCGCGAAGCCGTAATTTCGCCAATGAAAGGAACAAACGGAAATTATCCAAATGCAGCGACAATTAAAATTCTCTTCGCACGTACGGGACGCGTGAGAGAATCTAGTTCGCACTTCCTCGACCGAAAACGACGAGCTCGCTCGCTCACTTTGAATGTCTAAGCATTGAAATCTCCGAGCGCGCACCGATCGAGAATGTCACGTTCATTTCTCGTTCTCGCGCGTATAGAAACGAGACGCGCAGTGTCATTACGATTCCCATGCTGCCTCTACATCGAGAGACGATAGAAATTCTCAAACGCGAACCACACAACCTTACTCGTACTCTAATTCATCGCGGGGGAAATCCGCCAAAACCGGATTTCTCGAGAAAGATATCTTCGGATCCCAATCGTTTGAATCACCGCGATATTCATCCGTATGAATTTCAATCTTCGCCTCGAGAGAATTCTCCGTGAAAGTTCACCTAGAAATGGAAATTTCGAATTTCACGACAACTTGCTGAAATATATATATAACATTGTTTTTTAGTTTAGTTCTACATATACTATAGTGGAAAATACAATACCTTAATTCGACATACTTGTCACAACAGACGACGTCGTCGACTATACCGAGGACGAGGAGCAACCGAGAAGCAACGCAACCGCGGTCACCGAGGCCACCCAGGTCACCCAGGTCACTCAGACGACCCAGGTCGACGAGCACGTGGGCAAGAATGCAACGGAGACGAAGAACGACGCGGTATCGAAAGTGGCCACGTTGATGGACAGTAGCGAGCAGGTGTCGTCCGTTGTGCGACGTCCTCTCGAGGGCAACGACTTCCTGGACAGCTCGATCCTGATCGGCGAGGCCGTGGTGTCCGTGGTGACGACGAAGAGCGTCGTCAACAACACGGTTTTCCTCCCGGAAGTTACACCGGCCACAACCGATCACGTACTCTCGACCCCGTCAACCGAGATCGTCACCGAGGAAAATCCCACAAGCCGCATTAAATCATCCGCCCAGACGTCGCGCAGCGTGTCGGGCGCGCGTTTCTTGGCGTTCCCGGTTATCGACCGCGTCGAGGAAATAGAGCGGAACAACGCCGCTGGAACGTCCTTGGTGACGGACGGACCGACCGAGAGCATAATCGACAAGCTGGACCGAGTCCAGTCGGATCTGTCGAGCGGTCTCCTCGTCAGCAACTTCCGGAACGCCAATAAGCAATTCGCTACGGATGAGCGCACCACCAGGCGGCCTTTCACCCCTTCGAAGTTCATCCCGAAGCGTTACAACGACAGGAGCAGCAACAATACGAGAGTAAAAGCAGATAGCGACTTGCAACATGATCAACCGAGCAGTGAAAATTTCACTTCCAGGCCTCGGAACGACCTCAGGTTTGTATTCGTTTCTCGTTGCGTAAGATTGCTTTTTTGTCCGACTTTTTCGATTCTCGTGTACGTAACATTGCCCGTACCGTTTTTTGGTTAGAACTTGGACAACACAGGCGCCGAAACCTCAAACTGCGCTACCGAAGAACGCGGGTAAGAACAAAACGGCGATATTCGTTCAGGATGTGAGTGCATTTTTACCGGCCGGTTACAAGCTCCGCAAGTCGGATACCAAGGACAGCGAGAAAAATCTTTTGAACGACATTCTCTCGAGATCGAAGGTCAACATTCAATCGCTATTACCTCCAGACTACGATAAGAGAGGCAAGAAGAATGCAACCGTTGCAACGTCGACGGAACGAACGACGGCGACGACGACGACGACGACGACTACCGTTTCGTCGAGTACGGAAAAATCGAATGTTGAGAAATCGTTGCAGAGCCTCTTTGAAAAATCGCAATTAGATATATCGGCTCTCTTGCCCCGCGATTATAATCAGAAGAAATTTGGAAATAGCGCGACAACAAAAGCTACTACCGCGAAGGTAGTCGAAACATCGACGGAACTCCCTGTATCATCCACGTTGACTACACCGAGAGCTGGTGGCTTGAAAATCGTATTTCCCAGCAGACCAGGAGGAAGAAAACCCATTCATAAATTGACGACCGAAAGAAGTTTAAGAGTAGACGCGCCTGCCGCTGCCGTCACACCGCGTATTCAGAAAGGATGGCCCACCAGGTGCGTTATTTCTTATATATTCAAACAAATTGTCATAAAATGTTTAAAAAAAATCTAACCGTTGAAATTACTGTTAGAGCTACGACCGAATTCACTGGCTGGCCCACATCATCTACTACTCCTATCTCGATTGAAAAATTACTCGAAGCAGCCCGAACAGCGACTGTTGCCGCCACCAATTCATCTTTCGTTACAACGACGGATTCAGTGAGTAGCGTATCGACGACGACGACAACAACGACGACTATTAGACCAACGACGCCTGGAATTTGCGAAAACGAGTGTGAAGTTGCCGGTACCATTCGCATTATTAATAATACGATGTGGCAACCAGAGCTCTTGGATCGAAATACTCGCGAATGGCAATTATTGTCGAACACTCTTGAAAAGGAAGTACGTTTAATAATTTATTCTTCCTTTTTGTTTCGTTCCGGGCCATGATTTTTCTATAAACTGTTACTATTTTTTTTTTTCTCAGATGAATCTTGTTTTCTTAAATTCTCCCGTCTTGCGAAAATGGTATCAGAAAATTAGAATTGACTCGTTCAGGTATTTTATCTTATTATCGGTTTATTTGTCGATACGTTATAAATTTTTTCGAATAAGTTATTCATTACTTCTACTGTTATAGCCAAGGTAGTATTTTGGTTGACTACTTTGTGTCGTTATCCGGGTTAACGCAGAATGTTAATACGCAAGAGTTGAAAGTTATATTTCATGACTCGTTAAGAACTTATAATGCCCACGAATGGAATCAAACTAGAATCAAAGGTGTCATACGTTTGGGACCGTTTATGATCGATCCGAAATCGACCGATTTTGTTGGTGAGTATTTTATTTTTTTGCGATATGTAAATTCATTTTTGTTTTAATTTCGAATAATTACAGTAATCCCGAAATCTACCACCCCAAATCCAGTTATGGAAGAGGACAGATGGGTGCCACAATGGGTTATCGCGGTTATTGTAGTAGGTGTTGGAGGTTTGGTATTCATTGTCATTTTTGGAGTATCAGTTGTAAGTAATACTGTTTTCTTGTGAATGATTAATTTTCCAACTACGAATTATTTCTGTTGTCTAATGACCTATGTTTTTGTAGTTGATAAATCGTCGAAACAAATCAAAACTAAAGCCTAATTTGGTTAATATTCCCGATGAAAATTTGCCAAAAAATATTATGAGTAGCAATACATCCATTCAAAGATCAGCTGAATATGTAAAGTCAGTAAGTCCTATTTGGAACATGCCGGATTCTTCGTGGAATGATAAATCATTTGAATCGGCATCGCAAGAGGTAAAACGATATTATTAAAATTCTTTTATTTCAATATTATATTTCAAACACAACACTTACATATGAATCACACAAGACAGCACAATTCAATTTCCATGTTTTAAACACAGGTACTTGTGAATCGACAATTCCAGGATAACAAAAAATATAACATATATGACAGCTGGCGTTCAGAGTGGAACGGGTACTATTACAATCCTTCGCAATCTAGCAGTAAATTTGATCCATACGATACAGCAAAGAACTCGGCGAGTTTTCATAGACCCGATTATGATACAAACTTTTAAGAAAATTTTAAATAAAATTGTTAATATTTTTCAATGTTATATTATAAACTTTTAAAGTTTTCAAAAAATAAAGTTAAAATTTTTTAAATGAAAAGAAAGGTGTTTTATTGATATTACTCGTTTCTTCTTCATTTGATCTTATTTGTTGTTTAATTATTTTCAAAAGCCTTTGATATAAAAATGATTGTCTGTAAATTTTAATATAATCATGAGTTTTGAAGTTAAAAAGTTTAAAAATATTTACAATGTAATGGAATAAATTTCATGAATTATATAAGTTATACTCACTTATTGGCTGGCTTACATATAGATAAATGGTCCTGACAAATTTTGTAAAATTCTCCGACACCGGGATCTACAAATGTACAGAATTTTCAGTTGAAGGAATGGTTTTCTTTTCTATACGGAAAAGATAGAATACATACCAGCAGATTCGTGAGTAACAAAACGAAGAGGGAATTTTAAGGCTGTAACTAAAGTTGGTTTACTTTCACTGAAACTCACAATTTTTATTGAATATTCTCTCAACATTTGTAAAAATTCATCGTGTAATTTTAGTAAAGCCGGTGATTCTGAAATATTATAAATATTTAAATTCAAAAACTCAATTATTCATTGGAATCCGATCAAGAAAATGGTCACCTTCTCGCAGTTCTTGGACTTCAATAGAGGGGGAAATTAACATTTCTGTCATTTGACGTAAAACGGCTAAACGTGATCCTTTGTGCGGCGTACTATAAAATATAATAGCACGTGTATTTTTACATAAATTATATTTGTCACCATTTTTCCATTCTGCAATTTATTAACATAAAGTAATTTATAGTCTATCGAATGAAGAAAATAAAGGAAATTTTACCTTCGACAAGCATTTTTTTAACAAGTAAACCACCCATTGAATGGCAAACCCATATTAATGGTTGTAGTCCTACACCAGCCATCAATAATTTACTTACATATTCATTGCCTCGCTCACTGATTGTGCCTCTGTAATAATAATTTCTCTCCAACATCTCTAGTTTTGAAATATAATGTATTATAATTATTCTATATTATGTTATAAAACAATAAAAGTAAATCTATTAAAAGATTTATCAATCTGTTTTAATATTGCATTCATAAATATTATAAATCTGAGTTAAATAAATCACTGCAATTTTTTTCACAGTATTAATCTAGTACTAACTTTTTATTCTCAATGGGACACAAAGATGTCCATCTTGATAAATTTGTATCATAATTAATACCAAGGATACGAGATAATGGAACATCTTTTGCTAACCAGTCTCTTGGCCAACACTGAGTTCTCAAAGTATTACTCGATTCTTCTTGTACACAAACATCATCCCTATATCATTATAAATATTAAAAAAATCAATCTAATAAATCATAAAATTAGATGATTCGAATTATAAATATGCAAAGTAATTATTCTGTGAAAATTAATTGAAACTGATTATTAAAATTTTGTTTCTTTGTTTATGTAGTTAAATTTATGTACAACTCTAAAAGTTACGTGAACATACCATGAGCAAGAATAAAGTTCTGATGCTACTTCATTCGCATTTTCGGGACAGTCGTTAAAAACAAATTCAAAATCATGCCCTATTTTTTTCCATTCCTGTTTATATAAATCAATAGTTAAATCTTTTAAGAATTCTTGAGGTTGTTCATTTATAATACTTGTCAGTAAATCTAGTACATAATTTGTTTTCTGCAATTCTGTGTGATAGAAGTGAAGTTAATACTACTTTTAATAATTTTAAATAATTCAGAACGAACTATATTATTCACCTGGTAATTTATCTACAAGTGTAGAGGGGTCACGTTGTCTCCATGTTACAAATATTCCACCTAATAACCCATGTAAAAATATCACATCTAATTTTGTAGATGAACGAATTTTATTTAAAGGGTGAAGAAGATAAATATGTCTGGAATATTTTTTTTTTTCATTTTCATGTAAATCTAAATTAGCTAGTGCACGTCCTGCAGGTGCGGCTAAACGTACATCACTACTCTTAGCCCAAGAAGCTAGAACTCCAATCCATCCTAAAAGTACAAAACTTTTTAAATTACTTTAAAATCTAAACTGTCTAATATCTGAACTACATCCATATTACCTGATTTAAAAATTTCTTCTAAATATTCACAATTCAAAGACAAATTAGAAAGAATTTTAGCAAGTAAAATATTTATTTCGATATTATTTTTAAAATACTTATAGAGGTTCATTAGCATTAATAATCCTCCAGCAGTGAACATATCTAAAAATTTAGTTGTAACAATTAGTATGTTATTTTAAATGATACAAAGTAGAAAAAATTATTTTTGATTTACTTATACCTTTGCTATATTCTTCAATGCACGTATGATGGTACACTGTTCGAATACAATCTTGTAATAATGCTTCATTATGAAGCACTTTAGGAGATGCTGTTAGTCCCACATTTGTCAAGTCTGGATCAAATATTAATCCATCCTATAGAATTAATATAAGTATTTAAATTTTTTTATTAAAAAAATATATTATTAATTTAGACTTAAAAACTTTACTATCATAAAACAATTTATTTATATGAAATATATCTTACTGGATGAGCATCTCTAAACATTTTGTTGAGGAACAAAGACAAACATGTATGAGTATGATTACTCAATATATTCAATTGTTGCATGAAATAATGCATTTTATGAATGATATCCTGTAAAAATAATAAATAATTTTTTTTATTAATAATATGAATAATGATAATTTATAATATTTTTAACTTACTGTCAATTCATAATTTACATGATTGTCTGGTGGATTTAAAAAGAAACGTAGATCTACATTTGGATATCGTGCAAGAATCACTGCTGTACTTGCATCTAACATTTGAGCCATTTGCCGATAATGCCAATCTGAAATAATTATTAAGAAGTGATATTTGAAACTAATAAATTAAGATATATTTTGAATACAATTAATGAAATTATATATATGTCATTATTAGTACCTTTTAAATGCTTCAAATTATTTAACGAATATATGGCTTTCAAAGATTCATTTTTATCACAATGTTGAGCTATGTATAATAATCGATAAGCCAAGCTGTTGTGAAATGAATTATACCATTCTGAGATATAATTGGTAAACCATGACGTTTGCCCCAATGCTAATGTGTGGAGATCTGTATGATTACGAAATATGAAGGCATCTGAAAAAATTTGAAAATCAAACATTAGTGATATTGTATTAAATATTTTCAATAATCTTTTAAAAGAGAATAATGATTACCTTTGAATCGTGGGTTATCAATATAAATATATTCTGTGTGACTGTGTTCTAGGTCCAAAACGTTTGCATTAACAGAGGAACGTAAAATTTGAGATGTTAAGCGCAACTGATATAAGAACCAGCAACTCCTACATAAACAATGAACTTTGTTAATTAATAATAATATCATTTATAAATAATGTTGATTTAGTAGCATAAACATACCCAACAACAATAACACATGCTCCACTCGATCTCAGATAATATATTAATTTTTTGTAAACATGGGTATGCATATTTAACTGACTATTTATTGAACGTGAATTTAATTTTTTTTTTGGAGATTACAATTTTTAGTTTTTAGATGAAAAAAAAAATATGTAAGTAGGGACCCAATAGTATAATCGCTGATGTACGATACATTTGCACTAAAAAACAAAGAAAAAGAAGTATATTTATTAAAAATAATACTATTAAATTATAGTCATACGAAAAATAATAACAGAAAGATATTCAGATAATATGTATGAAATTTAGCGAATTTAAATTTTCATACGAATTGTTCATAACGATTCTCCTTTCATTGAAAACACATCTTATTGTCGGAATGTCGAGTGGAATATATAAACATTACGGTAAATGTAACCTCTTTCTCAATAAGTAGTTAATAAAGTTGAAAATGTCAAAAAAAAAAACAATACTGGGTTTCAACTGAAAGTTAATACTCCAAATTTAAACGTATATCGTCCAAATTGCAGATTTAAACGAGTAAAATATGGAATTGACGCGTCAATTTTTCAATTGCAATATAAAATTATTACTTAGAACTCCTAAGAAATATTGTGTGCAGCAAACAAGATTTATCAAGTATGTATACATTATGAATATTATTATATATGAAAAGTATTTAAAATATTCAATTTATGAATTAACTAATATTTAATGTTAATAATTAATTTTTGTTAATATGATAAATCTTCGTAGACTAGCCGAAGTGGGGAAATTAGAAACACCAAAATTGCAAGGAAAGTATGAAACTGGGCAACTGATTTTACATAGAGTATTTGGATACCGAGGTGTTATTTTATTCCCTTGGTTAGCAAGAGTATATGATCGTGATATACCTAATAAAAAAGAGGGGTAAGTAGTTTTTATAATTATGTATATATATATATATATATAATCATTCTCATTGAATTTCTGTTAAATTCTAGAAATGATAAAATTTTTAACAGCGTTGGAAAAGAAGTAAAGGGTAGAACTCATACATTCTATCAAGTATTGATTGATCAAAGAGACTGTCCTTTTATAGTAAGTATCACTATTCTTATTAAGTATATTGCATATGTATAACATAGAAGAATCAATCATTAATTAATTTTATTGATTCAATATAAACCATAAAAATTGTTTTGTATTTTATAGAGAGCCCAAACCGAATCAGTTACATTTTTGGGAAACCATGAAAGTAGTCGTAGTCTGTATGCTATTCCTGGTTTAGATTATGTTGCCCATGAAGATATTTTACCATATTCTACTAATGAGAAAACAGCTTTGCAACATGAATTGTTTGATAAATTTTTGGCTTATGATGCAGATAGAGATCCACCTTTTGTAGCTCAAGAAACCCTCAAAGCTTGGCAGAAGAAAAATCATCCATGGTTAGAATTATCTGATGTTCATAAAGAAACAACAGAAAATGTTCGAGTAACTGTTATACCATTTTATATGGGAAGTAGAGAAAGTCAGACAACATCTGTTTATTGGGTATGGTACACCAACAAACCATTACACTTTCGTGTAGTCTCTGAACTGAAATATTTCAGAAGATGATTGAAAATTTAAATTTCTATTCTAGTGGCGTTACTGTATTCGTTTAGAAAATTTAGGAGATTTAAGTGTTCAATTGCGTGAACGACATTGGAGAATATTCAGTTTGTCTGGTACATTAGAAACTGTTAGAGGACGTGGCGTAGTTGGTCAAGAACCTGTATTGTCCAAATCATTACCAGCATTTCAATATAGTAGCCATGTGAGCTTACAAGCACCAAGTGGACACATGTGGTATGTTTGTATTTAACCATTCATGTAATGAAATTTCATGAAAATATGTTTCTATATTAACTAAATAAATTTTCAGGGGTACATTTCGTATGGAAAGAGAAGATGGCTATGCCTTTGATTGTAGAATACCTCCTTTTTCGCTAGAATCAAAAGTAGATGAATCTTCTTCTCCGCATGTGGAAGCATGATTCAAAAATCAGAATTGTGGAAAGTGGAAAGAGAAGATTGGCTATGCCTTTGATTGTAGAATACCTCTTTCTTACTAGAATCAATGGTCAATTAGTCATCTTCTAATGTATGGGATAATCTATTAATAATCTTCCAATGTAGATTTGAAAGTTATAATTGTATAAAAAATGACAAATATTTTTGAGTATTTATATTAATAATAATAGGTAAAAACACTTGTTTCACATTAATGATAACTTAAATTTATTGTGGTTTTAAAAATTGATATTCTACTTATAAAATAAATGTAGATTGTAAAATTCATCTAAAATATATGTAGTTTGTAAACAAATATATATAGACAATAATGAAACTATTTAAAATTATTTAAGAATATAAATCAAACTGAGAAAGACTGGCTGTGAAATTGATAATCCCTCAATGTGTAGAGCATTTTTTTCGATATTTCTCACATTTAACATTCGAATCAAACGTTCTAACGTAATGTTAACACTTAACAGTATGCATATGCGTATCTGCCTTTAAGTATCGTTCATCGCTATTCAACATTTAGGATTCAGGACAGAAGCCATATTAAATATTTCTTAGCACCATCTTGCGAGTAATTCAGTAATAAAATGACGCTTTCAGCATATTTTTAATGTATTTATATTAAATTTAAAAGATTTTAAGTATTTAAATAGTTATCTCGTAATAACTCTTTTTCCTAACCACAAGAAGTTCTCAAAAATTCGGAGAAATTGTTTTTCTCCTCTTATATAATGCCACGTTAGTGACTGGCGCCGTTGATCGTACATATTCTATGCGGAGCACGCGAGTCTCCATTAAACAAGGTCGAAGTCTCTGCCGTGTGAGAATGTACAAAACTACTCGACAATAACTCGACTCTACTAACGACAAAATTACTCGTTTAGCATCGCCAGGTTATCGTAAGAGTGAAATAAGAAGAACTATTTAATAAAACAATCTTTCGGCTAGTGAAAAATTACGGAGCGCGTGTTCATACGTTAGATTATCGCTATTTGTGAATCATTTTTTTCACACATAAACGAACGATACGTATCTTATAAAAAAAAATTCTATCCATTACGACTTATTGAGGATCTTATAATTATTACTGTTCTATAGTGAACTTCAGTGTAAGTGCTACCTAAGAACAATATACTAATCGGCGATTCACAGTGTAATGCGTTTTTGTGTCCGTATTGCTGTGCGCATCGGTTATCATTACATCGTGTTGCAGCTCGCCATGACGATACTTTGAAATCGCTCCTAACGAAATTATTAATCTCCCGATGTTGGTCTTAGGATCGTGCCAATGTAGTTTACGTGCTTATGATCAGGAGAAAATACGGGGAGGCTATTCGTGGATACCGAAGAAAGCTTCAAACGCGTTTGAAGCTTTCGAGGTCGTATTCATGGAACTATGAACCTGGACTCGTTGTCTTTTACTTTGTCGCAAATCAGTTACTTGGTTGTTAATTTGAGCCAGAAGAATTATCAAGAGAGCCGCCAAGAGATATTGAACGTAAGTTGACGAAAAAAAATGCCCGCTTTGTCTTTAATAGACGAATTCCCGACGCAAACCCACGAGCCCCCTCTCCCTCCCTGCCCCTGCTTCGCCATCGTGCTGTACCGTACACATCGTTCACAAAAGAACGCAATATGCTGCCGATGCTTCATTTTAATCAAATTTATTTTCTTGATCGAATTTCTTGACAAATACAAGTTTTTTAAAAGGGAAATAAATTATTGGCATAATAAATTTTATTATTGATGAGATTTTTCACATTTTAATCATAGCCTCTTTTTCGTGATTCGAAGCATCGTTCTACAACTTGATTTCAAGTTTTTTCATATTTTTCCAGACTTTACCAGATTTTTCATATAAATTCAATTACGAAATAACGATAGTAACTTCATACTACTATATACAAATGTATTATCATCAAATTGAGTAATGAATAACATACTGCTTTCACTTTGTGTTTATTAAAAGTTATATTATTTTGATATAATATGCGTTATTCACTGAGTTGACTTTAACCCTTAAATAATTTTTGGAATATAGTTGGTACAGTGGCATGGTCTCGAGGCAGACCGACACTTTCTGCGTTCGTTGCTCTCGTTCATCGACTTTTCAACGGGTGAACCTCCCGAACCAACTGCAAAGGATTACTTTCAAGTGCAGCTGCTGAAAGAGGAGTGTAATAGTCTACTTGGCAAACCATCATTAATCTCTAATTTGTGTTTTGCCATAGATCATATTTTACATCAACAAAAGGTTCATAAATTATTTTTCGATATTTGTGTACTCATTAATTTAGAAATTCATAACACTCCTAAAATTTTTTTGATCTTTGTTTTTAGACTTTAATTCCATCACCAAAGTTTTTTGCACACCTGAAGAAAGTACTCGGGTTAACTCTTATTCAGGAAATTGCATTTGCAATCGCTTTACAACATTCTCATAATCTTGAGATCAAAGCGCTGGCCTTGGATGTAATCCAAAAACAACTCCCAAAATTAATAAAAACTTATATAAATTCTGAAGCGAATAGCAAGAGTCAAGAAGAAGGCCTCCACGATACATCCCCTGAAGTTCTTCATCTCGTACTCACGGAAATACTCAAGGGTCAGAATCAAATCGATCTTAGTGCAGAAGCGAAAGAAAAATTTTTCAAGAATTTAAAACGTGTTTTTCCCCGTGAACTGGTACCAGTGGTGTTATTGCCGCTTTTGTATCCAGAAGACGGGGAAATTCAAATGTCTAAAATAGAATCAGCCATGACCTCCAATCAAACGGTAGTTGAATTGATATTCTAGTAACAGTATATTTAAAATTGTACTTATGATTAATGTTCTCATCTTTTATTACAGGATTGTAGCTCTCTTGTAGAGCTAATGATGGAGTTAGGTTATGGATTTACCAGCAGTGTAGAGGAATGTCGTTCTGCACTTGCTGGGCTTGGAATGAGAGATATAAGTCCTATGTGTGTAGCAAAAGTTTTGTCTCACATGGCACGCAACAATCACAATTTAGATGATGCAGGGGGGTTACAATCATTTTGGAATAATTCATCAGTAAACCAAGATACTAATAAAGAAAAATCTAATGAGAATTCTCCTCCTTCTTCTTGGAATGTAGAGGTTTTTGTACAGGCTGTAAAAGATAGTGTAAGTTATAATATTTGATTTATATAAAAATGAAATATACTGGCCATGATAAATGGTTAATTACAAATTTCTAGCAACCTATAATGAATTGGAACGATGTACTGCTCCATTTGGATCATCCAGAATTTCTCATAAAAGATAAACAAGGACTAAGCATTTTAATCACTGGCTTACGAATGGGATTGCAACTGTATCAAGGTTATCCAGCTGAAATGTTTCCAGTAGAAATGTTTTATCGACATTGGGATAATTATGAAGGACAATTTTCTCTTATACAACAAATTCTGAAGTGCCCAGATGTGTTTTGTTTCGCTGATTATCCATATCATTCCGTAACTGTTGATGTATTAAAATCTGCGCCAGAAAGTGAAGGCAAAGAAGCCCAAACTTGGAGATCATTGAATGTTGTTGAACTATTACTATTCTTATCCGAAAGAGGACTTTATGGACCAGTGCATGAAATGTTCAAATGGCCTATTCAACATTGTCCAGATGTTCTTGTACTAGCATTATTACAAATCAATCCACCTGTAAATATGTTACGGCAAGATTTACTCAGTACATTGATGCCTATATTTTTGGGAAATCATCCTAATTCTGCAGTGATTTTACATCACGCTTGGCATGCTAATAACGTAAAAATCAAATCAATTATCATGCACGCCATGGCTGAATGGTATATACGAGGAGATCACGATCAAACTCGTTTATCTAGAATTTTGGATGTCGCACAAGATCTGAAAGCATTGTCAGCTCTATTGAATGCTCAATCATTTCCATTTGTTATTGATTTAGCTTGTTTAGCGTCTCGAAGAGAATATCTCAAATTAGAAAAATGGCTAACGGATAAAATTCGTGATCACGGCGAAACTTTTGTTGCCGCTTGTGTAAAATTCTTGCAAAGACGGTGTCCACAAGTTATGGGACCCGGAATGAAGGAAGATCCGAACCTACCAAAAGCCAGCCAATTGCCGCAAGAGACACTTACCACTATGCTCGCTTGTTTACAAGTTTGCGTTGGGTACGTTTCACTTCACTCCGTGTTCTTTGATCATCTTTTTAGAAATTAATAGATTTTCTCTTAATTTTTTTTTTTTTCAGAACTGTCTCCCCAGATTGTTCAGAAGCAATTATGACAATGGTTCAAAATTGTAGTTTAATGTTAAGTAAAGGTACTATGAATAGAGCTCCACCACCAGGGGTGTTACGGCATCGTGCATTAGAGCCATTTAATCCTGCGACATTGGGTGGACAGGTAATTTGATAAAGAATCACCTTAAAAAAAGAATTATGACGTTAAAAATGTAACAAAATATTTTATGTTTCAGTTGTTTTCTTCAAAACAAGGAGATCCATTGGGCAACTTAAGTTCAAGCTTTGCATCTATGGGTATAGGTTCTAGCTTGGGTCCACCAAATAGTTCTACATTTAATCTACAACTGGGTCCACTTGTATCGGCACCTGGTTCTCCTTCTAGATTGATGGGACCTTCACCAAATCCATTCCCAATGTTACCACTCTCATCTCAACTACACTCAGGTCCGGTTGGTACTCAGGGAACATCGGTTCTTCCGGGAAACACGGCAATAGGCGGTTTAGGTAGACTTGGACCTCCAACAGGCATTGAAAAAGCAAGAATTTCCGAAAACTCCGCTCTGTTTTCTGATATGGCCCCAAATGTTTCTAAAGAGATTGAAGATGAAGCTAACAGTTACTTTCAACGCATTTACAATCACCCGCCACACCCGACATTGTCTATTGACGAAGTTCTAGATATGCTAAAGAAATTTCAAGATTCAAGTAGTAAACGTGAAAGAGAAGTATTTAATTGTATGCTTCGAAATCTGTTTGAGGAGTACAGATTCTTTCCACAATATCCTGACAAAGAACTTCATATAACGGCACAATTATTTGGGGGAATTATTGAGAAAGGTTTAGTCAACAGCTACGTTACACTGGGGTTAGCCTTACGTTTCGTACTAGAGGCTCTTAGAAAAGCTGAAGGCAGTAAAATGTATTATTTCGGGATTGCTGCCTTGGATCGTTTTAAGAGCCGACTGAAAGAGTACCAAACTTACTGCGAACATGTCAGGACGATACCACACTTCAATGAATTCCCTTCCCATTTAATTGAATATGTTGAATATGGACTCCAGGGGCAAGAACCCCCTTCGCGACCTCAAGGATCGGTCTTACCAAAAAATATAGCTGTTATGTTAGCTCCCGTTACGACTCCGTACAAAACCATAACGACAACTACTATTACAACAAGTACCACACAAGCGAAACCATCTACAACACCAACTACCTCTCTTTCGGCTAGAGTAAATACTTTATTTTATTATAAAATCAAAATATTTTTTCATGTGATTTTAACAATTTTTTTTTTTAGCCTTCTATAGCTAATGCAACTAATATTGACACTTTATTAGTTGCGACGGATAAAGAAGAAAAAATTACAACACCGCCTGAGGCGTTGCAAGATAAGACGGCATTCATTTTTAATAATTTAAGTCAACTTAATTTGCAACAAAAATGCGATGAAATTCGAGAGATAGTTACTGAAGAATATTGGCCTTGGTTGGCACAATACTTAGTAATGAAACGTGCTAGTATAGAATTGAATTTCCACGCCCTATATTCTAATTTTCTGGACTGCTTAAAACTACCAGATATAAACAAGATGGTCACAAGAGAAACGTTTAGAAATATTAAAGTGCTTTTACGGAGTGATAAAGGGATAGCCAATTTCTCTGATCGTTCCCTTTTGAAGAATTTAGGTCATTGGCTTGGTATGCTAACTCTTGGCAGAAATAAGCCAATTCTTCAGGTACAGTTAACTCTTCATTCATAATTATTCAGTAACAATCGTTTTACGTAAAATTCCTAATTTCAGGTTGACATTGATTTAAAAAGTTTGCTCGTGGAGGCGTATCATAAAGGTCAACAAGAGTTGTTGTACGTCGTTCCTTTCGTCGCAAAAGTATTAGAAAGCTGTGCCAAAAGTCGTGTTTTTCGTCCACCGAATCCATGGACCATGGCAATCATGTCTGTTTTATGCGAGCTTCATCAAGAGCCTGATTTGAAATTGAATTTAAAATTCGAAATTGAAGTTCTGTGTAAGAATTTAAGCATAGATGTCACTGATCTGAAGCCAGCAGTTTATTTGAAGGATCCGGAGAAATTACGAAATTTAGAATATCAACTATCTCATCCGAACAAAAAAGCTGACAGTAATACTAATCAATCGACGACGCAAGCACCTATTGAGGAATTAGTTGGATCGACGACTACTGGGGCAGCAGTCTCGCAACCTGCACCCCCAGTCAATACAACACCTTCTCTACCTACTGGCCCTCCAGAACCACGGTTCAATTATATGGATATATCTGTTACTGGAATTGCTAATATTTCTCAACATATTACAGTAAACAATCAAGTATGTAAAATATGAATATTGTATATTTTTTTTCATTCAAATTTTCTTACGTTTAATCTTATTTGCAGATACCTCTATTTCAAACCTTCCCTCATTTGAAACAATACGTACGACCCACAGTTGAGAGAGCTATTCAAGAATGGATTCACCCTGTTGTTGATCGGTCTATAAAGATTGCGTTAACTACTAGTGAACAAATAGTACGCAAAGATTTTGCTTTGGATCCTGAAGAAATTCGAATGCGAACAGCAGCACGTCACATGGCTCGTAATTTAACTGCTGGTATGGCCATGATTACATGTCGTGATCAAGTTTTAACATCAATCAGTTCGCATCTCAAACAGGCTTTTTTGACGGCAATGCTGCCTAATACATTGACTCCGCAACAAAAAGAAATGGCCGAACAAGCAGCCAATGCAGTTGCTACGGATAATATGGAAATTGCCTGCGCATTTGTACAGAAAACAGCTATTGAAAAAGCAATTCCCGAAATGGACAAACGCTTGCTCAATGAATTCGAATTGCGCAAAATTGCTCGTCAAGAAGGCAGAAGATATTGTGATCCTTTAGCTAAATATCAATCCGAGCGTATGCCGGAACAAATCAGGCTTAAAGTGGGAGGTGTAACTCCTCAACAAATGGCTGTATACGAAGAATTTGCAAGAAATATTCCCGGTTTCTTGCCACTTTCTGATCGAGAAACTCAAGCGCTATTTATGCCGAAACCAATTACTGTAAGAAATCATCAGCATACCTTTTTCTTAAAGCTTATGAAAAAAACCGAAAAAAAGAACATTTAATTATGTCTTCGATGTATTTCTTTCAAGGAGCCACCTGTGACAACATTTGCTGCTAATCCAGTTGTTGCAGTTGCGTCAGCTCAACAGGTTGCTGCATACGCTGCTGCTGTTAGTAACGATGAAGTGGGTGCTATGTTGGAGAAACTTGCTGCCGAAGTAGAATTACTTCTTGCGGCTATGGGTCCTGCAGCTCCACCGCCTCAGTTAGCAGCGCTCCATGGCCTTTTAGAATCCCTTATATTGACTAGGCGATCCAGAGACGCTGGCGCAGCAATGGCATTACTTAAAAAAGTTAGTATAAATGATCGATTATCTTTTTTTACTTATTTTTATTCGAATTATTTTTTTTATTAATCGCTTGAAACACTATTTATTAGGCTGTCGAAGGGCTTCTGGATGGTCCAACAATAACGAGTAATGTTATGGATTCGGAAGTAATTTTACGTTTTCGAGAGCTTCATTTGCGTACTTTAAAATGCCTCCAAGATCCTCGTGCTTACGGAATGCAATGGACAAATAAACACGTAACCCGCTGTTTAACAGAATGCAGAGAGGAATACAGATATAATTTTGAAGCGGTGGATTGTTTGATTCGATCTCATTTACTGAGTCTTCCGCAATATGATTTAGCATTGGCTTCGGCAATTGACACGGGCAATGCGATGGCGACTGTATTTGCGATGCAATTGGTGCAATTGTATCTTATAGATGAAAGGCAAACTACGCATGTTACAGAATCAGATTTATTCCATACAATTGAAATATTAGCTAGGATGGCTCATCATAGATCACCACCGGAAGGGTAATACGATAAAAACTTGTGATATATATACAACAGAAATCAAAGGAATACTTGTTAACAAAGGGATAATTTTCAACTCGCAGTATCCCTGTAGGGAATGATGATATAGAAGCAGATACAGAGCAATTCAACGTTGAATCTTCTAAAAGTTAATTCAAGTTCAAAGTTGTTGCTCAGTATAATTCAAAAAGATGCGTTTGAAAGCAAACCTTGTAGTATCAGTCAGTGTTCCTTCAATTTCTTCAAAAGTTTGCTAGTATTGATTATTTGGTTTAGTTTTGTTTATTTAGCACTTATGTATATATTTTATTATTTCTAGAATACCTTTATTTAGATTAACATCTTTAATTGAAGCTTTGAGAGCAAATCACGATCCAGGTGTATTGGCTGACAGAGCACCAGCTGGACCAACTGCTCATATTCATTCTGGAATTCTTCAAGTGCGAGCACGCGACTTTGACGATCCGCCAGGTTTAATGGAAAAAACAGAGTATCTATTACGTGAATGGGTAGCAATGCATCACAACCCTACGCACGCGAGAGATCCAACCAAAGCATTTGGTATGTTCGTACATCAAATGAATATACACGGAATTTTAAAAACAGACGATTTGATAACAAGATTTTTCAAATTGAGTACGCAAATGTGCGTGGATCACTGTTATCGTCAACTCGCTGAAGCAAATACAGCACCATCCGTAGTTCGTGCTAAGTGTTTTCACTCTCTGGATGCATTTGTCCGGCTCGTTGCTTTATTAGTCAAACATTCTGGTGATACGACTAACACCCATACAAAAATAAATCTTTTGAATAAAGTGTTGGGGATCGTCGCTGGCGTTTTGTTGCAAGACCATGAAATACGTGGGCAAGATTTTCAACAGTTGCCTTATCATAGAATATTCATAATGCTCTTTTTAGAGCTTTGTGCGCCAGAGCCTGTTTTGGAAGCGGTCAACTATCAAGTTTTAACTGCGTTTTGTCATACTCTGCACATCCTTCGTCCAACCAAGGCTTCTGGGTTCTGTTATGCCTGGCTTGAGCTGGTATCTCATAGAGTCTTCATTGGTAGAATGTTGGCAATTACTCCACAACAAAAATGCTGGGGAATGTATGCGCAACTGTTAATTGATTTATTTAAATACCTGGCACCATATCTCAGGAATGCTGAATTGGCCAAGCCAGTAACTTTGTTATACAAAGGAACTCTGAGGGTGTTACTCGTATTGCTTCATGATTTCCCAGAATTTCTCTGCGATTACCACTATGGATTTTGCGACGTAATACCGCCGAATTGTATTCAAATGAGAAATTTGATTCTGAGTGCATTTCCAAGGAATATGAGGTTACCAGATCCATTTACACCAAATTTGAAAGTAGATATGTTACAAGAGATTTCACATGCTCCCAGAGTTCTTACCAACTTCGCTTCAATGATACAGCCTATAACTTTTAAGAAAGAACTTGATTCATATTTAAAAGCACGGGCTCCGGTAACATTTTTATCAGAATTGCGGGGTAATTTACAAGTTTCTCAAGATGCTGGAATGCGTTATAATATTCAACTTATGAACGCACTTGTACTATACGTTGGAACACAAGCTATTGCTTTTATTCGTAGTAAAGGCCACACTCCAAATATGTCAACAATTGCACATTCTGCTCATATGGATATTTTCCAAAATTTGGCAGTAGATTTGGATACAGAAGGCCGTTATTTGTTTCTCAATGCAATTGCTAATCAACTCCGTTATCCAAATAGTCATACGCATTACTTCAGTTGCACACTTCTATATTTATTTGCTGAAGCAAACACCGAAGCAATTCAAGAACAAATAACAAGAGTGTTACTGGAACGACTCATTGTAAACAGACCACATCCTTGGGGACTTCTTATTACATTCATAGAATTAATAAAAAATCCTACTTACAAATTCTGGACTCATGAATTCGTTCACTGTGCACCGGAGATAGAAAAGTGAGTAACTTAGTAATATATTTTAAAATTATTTTTATTTACATAAGATTAATAAATTTAAATTCCTTGCAGATTGTTCGAATCTGTGGCTAGATCGTGTATGGTACAAAAGCAAGTTCAGCCTACTCCCGAATCGGAGATGCCAGAGTGATAGAATAATTATTTTCGATATAAATTATCCTTGTACAGTAATAAATAAGAATTCTATGTATAAAGTTAATGTACCAATAGATGTACTATACTTTGGGCTTATATATCTCTTTCTTTATGGTGGATAGAAACTTATGTTAATTAGGTAATAAGGGTATCAATATTAGCGATTAAGTAAATAAAATGATTCCTATGTTAATATTTCCAAAAAAAAGTATCGTTGCATCGATCACAAACGCAACGAATATTTAGTCTCGAAAAATTGTGTATTTCGAACAACAGTTTTAAGATAAGTCAAAATAACTATGATAAATAATATTGTAAATGATGTTTTCATAAAAATACGTCAGTTCGAAATGTATCGTAATAGGTATATGTAAGTGACGATGGTGTTCAAAAATGAAACAAAAATGGTATGTAAACCATTAAGCAAGTTTCAAACGTGTTCTATATAAAACAAAGTACTCATTAAATTGTGTGATTTTTAAAGTTTGTGAAATTCCGTACCTATTATTGCGTAACCACCTGTAATACACTTAGATATAAGTTTGTAAGAGAATATCGTCATATAAAGTCTACTTTCATGTAATGCATGTGTGATAAACGTGATTCATTGTTGGTTGGAAATGATTTTGTGTAGTAAAACTTCAATGATAAATATCGAATAATTTATTCAAATTTCTCTATATACAAGTTTGTGTTATACAAAGTAATAATCAATGAGGTTACGACATCTGTTGATCACGCGTGGCATGATAAGCGTCTCGTTCTTTATCGGGGAATTTAGTTGGGAGATTTGGACTATGTAAATGACATTTTGCATGATATTTTATGCCTGCCACATCCACCTCGTAATCGCCATTTAATACATATTCGTTTGTTACTTCCTGCGGTTGCCCTTTCGAATCAAAATTCTGTATGAAGCCAAGACACACCTGTAAATTTAATTGCTCAGTTATATATCAAAAACTTAAAAGAAAATTAATACCTAAAATTTAATTCCTTAACGTAAGAAAATTCGATTCTCTGACCTGTTTTTTGAACGTGAAACCGTAACCTGTAGTTGTCGTCATCCCACAATATTTTCCGTCTCGGAATATTGGCTCACCACCCCAACACCATATATCAAGATCTGCGTCATGATCATCTAATAACAGTTGAACATATTTACGCTTAACTCCTTCTTCTCGTTGCCTCAACAAAGCATCTCTACCGATGAAATCAACTCCTTTCTAAAACCAAACAATACTTTGAATAGAGCAAATCGAACGATTATTTAATATTATAAATCTTGTATAGATAAGTACATCAAACTTGACTCTCCAAGATCTTCCGCATTCTAATGGAGTAGTAAAAGTGTCTAAATCTTGACCCCAAAAAGCATAAAATTTTTCAACTCTCAAAGCACGAGTCGCGTAATACCCAGCATGTCTTATTCCGTATTTAGCCCCAGTTTCTATTAAACGTGTATAAACGTGTAAGGCGAACTAAAAATACATATAACCAATTAACAATGGTATGTAATAAATATTATAGTTCTTAAATGCATACCTCATTTGGTATGTACAATACATAACCGAGTTCTCCGGTATGCGTTAAATTCATTGCACGAATTCCATTTGCAAGACCCACGTCGAGTTCCTTATCAACGTAAGAAAATATTTATTGATTTTTTTCCAATAATTTTTTTAATAACTCTTTGATATTCAACTACCTTGAATGTAAAAAATGGAAAGTTTTTTGGGTTTAAATCAGTATCGGTAAGTTCGCTTAACAATTGCCTCGTTGCAGGTCCCATTATGCAAATAGCTGTATATGCTGATGTGACATCTGAAACTGCAACTGAGCCATCGCTGGGTAAATGTCTACGAATCCAGTGTTTACAGCGAGTTTGTTGTATAGTCGGTGCTATCATCATATAACTATAATATTGTTGAATATTTTTAGTGTTATATAAACTATTTTTCTTAAATACTATCAGATTATTTTTCACTTTTCACTTACTGGTTCGATGCTATACGTGCTAAACTGCAATCATTTTCATATCCTCCTCGTTCATTTTGCATACCTGTATGGATGATACTTCCAACAGGTACATCCACATCATTGGAGCAAAGATATTGAAGTAACGTCACTACTTCCGTATCGTTAGACTAAAATTTTTTTCATCTTAAAAATGTTTAAATGAATAAATAATCTAAATTTTATTAATTTTATTAGGAAAATTCTAAGGATAGTGATTCATCAAGGATGTATGTTAATTAGTAGTACATTTGGAATCTGACTCACCCACAAATCAATTTTCGTAAATGATGAGTAATCGCTTAAACCAACAGTTTCTCTGCATGCTGCATATTCTTGAGCGACATGTTCAAACCATGGCGGTTTACTGAATGTATTTGTACAAGCTATTCTAGATTTTTGATAATTATCACTTAAATCTGCATCTATTAAAAAGTATTATATTGAATATAAGTTTGAAAAAAAAATTAAATATATAAATTACCTGCATTTCTAGAATTGAACCAAGAAGGTCTCTCATAACCCATTACTTGACCGAATACAGCACCAGCGTCTCTTAACTTGGGATATATCGGAGACATTCGAAGATTTCTACCAGTTTTGAATTCATAATGTGGATACGGTAACCCATAATGTAATCCAGGAACTTCCCGAACGCGATCTCGCAGAAATTTTCGATTATTGTGAAGACCAAGAAAACGAGTTACATCTAATTCATATATATCTAATGAGGTGGAACCATTTACAATTAACTCTGCTGTAGCTCGGCCAACTCCTCCGGCTGCCGAAATACCAACCTGTTGAACGCAATCTGTTTATATAAATAATTTAATTATGAAATTTATTTATGGAATAAAATTAAATTTAATTACAGTTTTCATTCCTGCAGCGATATAATAATTTCGCATTTCAGATGCTTCACCCATTATCCACTTGCAATCTGGTGAAAACGCTTCTGGACCATTGCACAATATTTCCAATGTCGCATTGTTCAAATTTGGAATTCTATGTAACATTTGTTCTAATAATATATGAAAATGATCCCAGTCCTCAGGAAGAAATCTTTCATTTGTTGTTCCTAAGAAGTAACAGTTAATTGTATTTTCTTTCATTATCTTCGAATTAGTACGATTTGTTATTTACCAGGTATTGTCCCATCTTCAAATGCTGGTTTTGCTACAGGTTCAAATCCACCTGCTAGTAAGCGTCCGTTATTTTCACGAAAATATATAAAACCATCTAAATCTCTTATTACAGGTGTCATTGGATCTAATCCAGGTATAGGTTTTGTGTGCAAATAATAGTGCTCCACTGGATGTAATGGTACCTACATTTTTAAGATGAAATTTAAGATGAAACCATATTTAAGATGAAAATTTCATCTTATGAATGTTAAAACATAAATTTCATGAGTACATAATTTCAATACCTTTACGTATGGCTCACTCAACTTTCCAACACTCCTGGCCCAAAAACCTGCACAATTAACAAAATGTTTACATTTTATTTCACCAAGAGTAGTTTCTACAGCAGCAACATGTCCATTCTTATTCAAAATTTTGGTTACTTTACAGTTTTCATAAATTCTTACACCTGAAAATATTTAGTTCTTCATTTGAATGTATAAAACATAATATATAGAAATTTTTTAAATTCTTCGAACCTTTCTTTTTCGCTTCATCAATTAAAGTCACACAAATTTTATAAGGATCTCCAACACCGTCTCCAGGTATCCACAATCCACCAACTAGATCATCGGTACGCAATAATGGACATAATTCTTGTGCTTCTTGAGGAGTGACTAAGTAACATTCAATATTCCGGGATCTAGAGAGATAAATTACGATATTGAGATACATATGAAAATATTATTAAATTATTGAAATTAACCAACATAATTATTTTAAATAATTACACAGATTGAGCTTTCATACGACGAAATACTGTCATGCGATCCCAGGTTCTTGCTAATGACAAACTGCCACATTGCTTCCAACCAGTTGACAGACCTTTTTCTTCCAATTCTTTATACAATGCGATACTGTCTTGTGCTAATTTGACTTGAGCTAAACTAGGTTTGAATGCTCCTACTAGTCCTGAAGTGTGCCAAGTTGTTCCACCCCCAATTCTGAATGAAATAATAAAATTTGTCATACTGTAATTATTCTTAAAAAAGTAAAAAATAATGTGAAAATTTATGTTACCTGCCACTTTCAAGAATAATAGTTTGAGGCCCTAATCCCATAAGCGAAAGATGGTAAGCAACAGCTCCTCCCATAACTCCTCCCCCACATATAACAACTTCGACTTCTTTTGGAAGACCACTGTGCGTGCTGTCATCATTTTTTTCTATAGTATTAATGGCTGAAAATGCTCTGTTTTGACATTTCTTAATAATTAAACCTTTGGGTTTTTTTATAATTTGATCATAAAAGAGTTTTGTACGTTGTAACATGGTGCTGAAAAACAACTTAAATCTATACTCTATTCAATTTTGTACCACATTAAATTATAAAATGTATGTACCTTCGTGTTTAACATTCTGTTAATTACAAATAAGTATAAAATCCATAAAAATTCGAGTCTGGTAAAATTTTATCGAATTAAATTACAATATATTTATAACTCGTATAAATTAAAGGTTATTTAATTTTTATTAACCACAAATATTCTTCATATATGTGGACCGTAAAGGTGAAAATAAGAAAAATAGGTATACGTATTTAATCTGTTTCAAAACAAACGGGTGCTGCTCTGAATGAATAAAAGTTGCTGTTTAAAGTGACTGAAATGTACACTGTGCATGTGCATCACTAAGATAAGACTTATCACAAAACACTATGAACAATAAGTATTAAGATAATATGGCCCATATGTTATGCACGTGAGATTCAACTTTGTTGCTATAATTTCAGCTACTCTCTTAACCTCAAGTTACCGCCACTATTCAAGCGGAAAGTCCGTGTGAAATGTAATGTGTGAGCATCAATTATAAAATACTTATTAATACATTCTGAACTAAGTTTTTTGTCACTGGTATTTTGCAAAAAATCATTTTGTCTATTCATATGGGATGCGGTAAAGAGGTAATAAATGAAGAATAATTGTTATCAATATTTTATTATCGATTTTATTCACAAACGTTAAAAATTTATGCCAAAACAATATTTTTTTGTATATTTATATATTCACATTGTATATAAATAATATGCAAATTTTTTTATTTTGTATACATGATAGAAAATAGTCAATTTAGAGTTCATCCTTGTGATCTGCCAATACCTATTAGTAACACAAAATTACAAATCCTTAGAAACATTTTTTTTATAAAGAAAATAACACTTTTGTTAAATAATTCTTTAATTAATAAAAATAGTTTACCTATATGAAGCATAACATCTCCCATATCAATATTTAAAAGTCTATTATGACAAAATTATTTGTCATTGAGAAGCAATAAATATAACCATAATAATTAGGGATTACTTTTATATGGTTATACTTGTACATTTAGAAGCACATTCATTAACTCTAAATGAAATTTGTGCGTCAAATATTTATACTGTTTTTCTTTCAAATAGTACAGTTCAATTTTGATGCCAGCATACGAATATATAAGAATAAATGAACATGTACTATTTGAAAGAAAAACGTTATTTTTATGCGGCGGAAACGGAAATGTTTTGAGTTGCATTTGAGCATTATAAATGTATAATTGCAATATTTTGTAAAAAGTTATATTCAAATATTTAGAACTATATGAAACTAGTAAATCTTTGATTTTTAATATCATAAAAATGTGATGTTCGTTTATAGCTGCTCTTTGAGTTGTTTTATTTTATCTCCTATGGCGCCCAAGATAAGCTTTACAGTTTGGACAGTTGTGATGAACATCCATACACTCATCGATACAACAAGGGATCAAACAACAACCAAACCAACATCTAAAATAAGAATTTGTGAAATATTATAGTTTCTAGTATAATATTTATTAAAACTAGAGAAATAATTTTTTTATTCTTACCCAAGTAACGCAATAACAACTCCAGAAATATAAGCAATCATGCCTGGCTCAGATTTGGTTGCAGTCTCAATTTCAGAATGACAATGAGGACAAATTGTATGCGTAGAACCAGGTCCCAAGGGAACTATGGTTGTCACTATAGTTGGTCCATTTGTATCTAAAGAATAAATGCATACTTTATTACTGTTATATAATATTAGTGTTAAGATGGAAAATAAGAATTATTAGTTATGGTAACACAATATATAATATCATTCAAATAACGAATTTAAAATACTAATTACTTACAAGTTTCTGCTGGTGTAAATGGACTAGCAGGTGATACTCCACCCACTGTCTGAGAATAACTTGGTGGCGCATATGGAGGGGGTTCGTATGGAGGCGGTGGTGCATTTTTATGCATGGTTATTACAGGTGAGTTCTATTTAACAAAAATAGAGATTTGCAAATTGTTCTAAATCTATTTCTAATTATAATTATGTCGATGGTGAAAAATGGAATTTTTACATGTTTTAATGAATTCCTTGAGCCAATTGTTTATTTTTCCTATTGAAAATTTTTGCAATTAAGCTAAACTATTGGTTAATATTGATGAATGATGCAATAAACATTGTTAACTTAGTATTACCAACACTGTGAGATAATTTTAAAGCACAACTATGAAGATTTAGCTTTTTGAGAAAATTAAAATTTGAAGGCCACTCCTCAAATAAATATGATATAATTGCGAAATATAATGCGGCGTACAAATATATTATCCCCACCCAATGTTACAAAGAATTTATATATTCTCATCAATAATTAAGTGTAGACACGTCATTACGAATTAGTGGGTTCAATTAAATCAAGTTACAGCTTTTTAAAGAATAATATTTACTCATGTGGAATGTTATTTGTACCTTAAAGTATGTGATCCACCGCTATTCACATGCAAACTAAACAACTTAGATCAAGGTATATACAAGGAAAATGAAATATAAACTGATGTAAACAGTAGAAAAGATGGCGATGCTGTAGTGAACCAGTTTACACCATGCACATTACAGAGTATAGACAGACTACTAGATGTTCTTTTTCTAGGTCTTTTTCGTAAAGATCTAAAAGATCGATTGATGGTTACACATATATGTATTCATACATACATACCGTTACTGTTTGACGTCAAGAATGATGTCATCGGGCTATATTAAGTATCTGGAATCATAAAATTGATTGTTCGTTTTTTTATAATCATAACTGTTACAGAATTATTTAATTTTAACAAGATTTTCATACTAATAAAAAAAAAATAATATCTACAATATTATTTCATATATATATATTATACTTCAAAATGAAGAAAATGTAATACATGTATTTCTCAAATTATTTATAATAAAAATGTAGTGATGCTGTTTATTAGATCAAGAGATTGAACAAACTTGGCTGCTTTTAGTGTTAATAAAAGTTTCTATTCACCTTATAAGATGGCAGTGAAGTTAAATTCTTATGATTCAAATATATATCGTAAGAATTTTCGTTATTAAGTATAATTTTAAAATATTATAACAACAAGAGATGGAATATATATTTAAGATTGCTGTAAAAATTTGTTGTTTATTTATAATTGATGACAGTTAACGATGAAATTTCAGTTTTTTATTTCATCTACAAATACATAAAAAATAAATTCATCATTCACTTTACAATTTACTTATGAAGTTGCAAAATGAAGCCTTGAAATGAGAATGCTGCGTTCTACGCAACTATCTCTTCTTACGCGTTAATTTTCTTTCGTCAATCCTCTCCAAACTCCAAAGGACAGCGCGTAAACAATGCACAGCCTTGTGTACATAGAGACGCTGTCATCTGTTTCGATATTTATGTTTTTTTTTTCAAGCAGGATTTCTTATGTACACATAACTCAAATTTTCCTTCTTGTATTCATTCGTCAAATTGAAAAATTTAACATAAGATTTATTTTACTGTAAAAGATAAAAATGTTTTTTTTTCGCATAAATAAATACAATGACGAAGACAACGATGATTCACTCAAATCCCATTGTCCTTGAAGCCCTTAGTCCAGCTGCTGCTGATTGTTGCAGCTGCTCAACACAGGTAAAATTTCCCATTTTACTTTCCCTATACATTTATCTTTCACGAAAAACCTTCATTTCCGCTTTCACTACAGAAAAGAAAAGCAGTTACGTTCTCAACAAAATTATTCCTAACCCTTCGATGAAACAATTGAATTTCATTATTTTAATTTGATTTATCATATACTTTGTTTATTAAACGTTTGAAAACATTGATTACTATTAAAATCAGGAAAATTAGAATTTTCAATTAAAAAGATAGATAAATATTACAGATACAGGTAAATAACTATAACCTAAGGCTATAGCTATGTATAATTTTTTCTAATAATATAATACATATGAGAAGAAAATATTCTAAAGTTATTATAGTCATGCTATCGTAGAAAATAAAGAAATTGAATTAACGAGCTTGATGTCAGGAAACGGTTGCTATGGGATACGGAACGCACGGAACGTGGACTTTTGATGTTTCGGGCGGTCCACAGGCGTTCCTCTTTGTCAAAACGACGACACAACCATTGAACAGCGAATGTCAGCTGTTCAATATGGAATAACGAGGAGCAGTGGCTTAGTAGCAAGCGAGTAACACTCAGATAGTCCAGTCACTCGCTGAAAGCGCGTAACACGAGGTCAAGCCAATTTCCTTTGAGTTTTACAGCCATTCTTCGCATTTGATTTCTAGATTTTCTTCTCTTTTCACTTGAGTGATTACTTGTGCAGTACGTGTGCGCGTATTTGTGTAGTAAACGGGGAAGTTTGGGCAAAAGAAAACAACGTAAAGAAATAAATACACAACGGTGTGACATACGCGTCGAAGTAGATCATTTTTACGCGTTTGTTTTATGCAAAATTTTGTACGCAACGTGGATGTATTGACACAGGGTCTTAAATACAGCATATCCGGACTCATGAACCTCGCAAATCAAACTGCTGATACTTCGAATGGAGTTTTCTTTGTTAATTTCAACCAGGACTGCACGTAAGTGATTTCAGTTGTTTAATTTTGAATTTTTCCTCTCGTTTTTTAATGAATATCGCATTTCGAATGAGCGTACGTGATTTCTATCGCTTTGTTCTCTGAGACATCGTAACTTTTCTTCTTGTTTTTCTTTTTTCTCACGTACATAACGCAACTGTGTGTATGTATTGTTCTCGAAGTGGCAGCCATCGTTCTGATTACTTGAATACGCTATTTTTTTTTTATATTCGTTGTCCTGTTATACATCGAAAAATATATTACTTCAAGTTATGCATGTCACAATCACGGTTTTCCTTACCCGTAATCGAATTTGCTATTGACTCGCGTGTAATGTTTTCGATGTCCTGCGTCATTGGCGCTCTCCCCCTTTCACTGATTTTAATTGCGTGTTAACGAAGTTGTACGTACATACACATTATTTTGCATTATGTGATGTATATGTAATTATAAATGTGCGTTTGTGTATTTTGATATCCAACACATTTTATGTATGATACAAAAAAAAAAAAATAAAAGCAATAGTAATTTATCATTATTGGAGTTCAAATATACATGGAGCACATATTTTTTCAACAGCTGGTGATGATTCAATAATTGAGAATATTTGAAAAAATTTTTTTTTTAGAAGAAATATAATCTATTATATTATTACACTGAATTATAAATGTTTCGAATTTTTTAATTTGGAAAAAAGTAATTTTTTGTAATTGTATTTTTAATGCCCAATTAATATTAATCTTTTTCATTTTAGATCGTTATCCGTGGGATCAAAGTCGGGATACAAACTCTTTTCCCTTGCTTCTGTTGATCACCTCGAAAAAATATACGAAAATGGTAAGAATCAGAAAAGAGGTCCTAATGATTACAAGTATATCCATTATGATTCCGGTATGATATCTCCTATTTTTTTTTTTACCATTTACTAATTATTTTCAAACTTACTAATCGTTTTAATGATTTTGGAATTTGACCTATTACATTGTGCATTAGATACCGAGGATATCTGTATCGTGGAACGCCTATTCAGCAGTAGTCTTATGGCTGTTGTCAGTTTATCATCCCCCCGTAAACTGAAAGTATGCCACTTTAGGAAAGGAACAGAAATTTGTAACTATAGTTATTCAAATACGATTCTGGCTGTGAAACTGAATAGAGCGGTACGTAGAAGTGTCATAAAAAAGTTATATTGAATCAGATACATGAATAATAAGAGATTGTTTATTTTTATTTTTAGAGATTGGTGGTATGCCTTGAAGAATCGTTGTATATACACAACATTCGTGATATGAAAGTTCTTCACACTATTCGTGACACACCTCCTAATCTTGCAGGCCTTTGCACTTTATCGATAAATAGTGATAATTGCTACCTAGCTTACCCGGGTTCAAGTACAATTGGAGAAGTACAGATATTTGATGCAATCAATCTTGTAAGTATATTTTTGAATGCAATAGGATTATTACTTAATACATAATTAAAGATAATTGTTTTTCAAATAATATTTGTAACGATTATAGCAAGCTAAAACTATGATTCCTGCACACGATAGTCCATTGGCCGCATTAGCTTTTAATCCAAGCGGTACCAAAGTTGCAACTGCTTCAGAAAAGGGTACAGTAATTAGAGTATTTAATGTAAGTTTTCTCCACTTTTGTGATTATAAGTTTTCTAAAATAAATTTTGTTAATTTATTGTATTTTTTGTGTAGGTTCATGATGGTACAAAAGTATTTGAATTTCGTAGAGGCGTGAAACGGTGTGTGTCGATAAATAGTTTAGCGTTTAGTATGGATTCAATGTTTCTCTGCTGTTCTAGTAATACAGAAACTGTACATATATTCAAGTTAGAGGAGCCTAGAGATGGGTTTGTATCTTTTTTATTAGTTTTTTATAGTTTAAAATTGTTTAATTTTTCTTAATTAACGATTCTGGACTTAAATTTATAATAGAGCTGGACCATCTGCAGATGAAGCTCAAGGCTGGATGGGTTATTTGACAGCGGCGGTATCCGCATCTGCTAATTATTTGCCCTCTCAAGTAACTGATGTATTCAACCAGGGACGTGCCTTTGCCAGTGTACACTTACCGTTTCAAGGATTGAAGAAAGTTTGTGCCATTACCACGTAAGTTTCTAAAGACATATCAATTTTAACATTTGAAGTTGTGTCTGATTAATAATTTATATATTTTATAGAATTCAAAAAACCCTCCGATTGTTGGTGGCTAGCGGAGATGGTTATTTATATGTTTATAATTTGGATGTTAATGAAGGTGGAGATTGTACACTGTCAAAGCAGCATAGGTTGGTGGAAGAACAATAGTAGAGTAATTTTTCACCATGAATGTGTTCATTACACAGTATGATCTATGATTATAGATTAGATGGTAAGCAAGATGAAGTTGATGGTCCCAGTGTTTCAACTGGAGGATCAGGTTCTGGCGATAATTCCGCTACAGCAACCACTTCAACGCAAATAGTACAAAATACAGGTACGTCTTGACACTTCCTGTAAGAATGATTTTGTTTAAACATGTCGTGTAGTGTGTGCTTTTTTATAAGAGCGAGTTGACGATAAAGATATGTTGCTGACAATGAGACAATGTAATTTAAGAGTTTTAGACTAAGATAGATATGGTAATTAAATCGAATATCCTCTGTTATTTTTAATATTATCACTTCATTTATCCAAAATTTTTAACTACATTATATTGATGCAATATGTATTCTGATATTACGATTTTATTGTTTTTGTCATTATTTACTTTATGGTGAACTGATTAAATTTTTTAAAATTCCGAATCATGAAAATCTAAAATTAAAAGAAGTAAAAATACAGAACAAATTTTATACGATCTTAGAAATGATCCTTGATAGTTCTATTTTTTTTATTTCTATAAAACCCTGTGTACATCCACAAACAAAATTTTTTTCAAAATTAATTTATTTTACTTTTCAAATCTGGTTTACTCGATTGAAGCGTATTAAAGAATGCTAAATATTTCTTTCATTTGTTTCATATATTATTACAGATAGGATAATAATAATACAGTTGTTACTTACTGCACGGATGTGATCGCAAACGTGGTTTTAATAAGTCCTATGTTTATTTGCTTTATATTTCTTTATCTTGCTTTCTACCCCTCGCTTATAGATAGTCGAATGACTTTCTTCGGGGCTAAAGGGGGGCCCCTTTCGGTTAACTTTACTTGACGTAATTTTTTTCTTTTTATTATCCGCTGAAGCCTGCATAAATAGCTACGCGGGTGCATTACGCGGCCGTTCGCCAGGCTCCATGTCAGGTACTGGTATGTTTCTATTCTGCCCCTAATTCGCTCTCATTCTATCAGATCATCTATTTTTTCGCGTAGCGGTCTTCGTTCATGCCATTTTTGAAATTTATATTTTCATTGGATTCTTTTTACGAATGAATGAGAGCACTGCCGTTATTATAATATTTTTCACTAATTTTTGCACTTGGTCACAGTTTAAAAATGCTTTTAATACCACACCGATACGCAATAATTATCAATTTCAGTGAGTTTGATATAAATCTTGTACGAAAAATGATGCTTTATATGCACTTATGAATGCATGTAAATACATTTTACGTATGGGATTAAACTTATGATGCACAAGAAATACCAGGTATTGCAATTATAATATACACTTTAACCAAGCACATTGACATCAGAACAATTTATTAAGTCACTAAAAATTGTATTTAGTTTTATTTGGGATCATTTAAATTTTCACGATTCGACTACTAAGGGAGCCCCTTAATGATTACTATTTCGATTTATCTCAGTTCCGGAGTCAATACTGCACCACTATTTTAATTTGTTAACTCGTAGTCGTATTTAATTTGATTGGGTTTTGGGTGCTTTCGAAACTTTTTAGCGTTTTATTTTATAACCCTTCTTGATAGACAATGGACTACGAATGGATTTTTCACACGTGTAAGTTGTAATAGTATTTTTTATTTAAATCAAATGTTAATCATATAAAACATTAATAATCACCTGATTGAATTCCTTCATGTCATTTTTCATTCCATTAATTCTATCTACGCAATATACATGTATATTTTAGAAAATTGATATAATATAACTGATTGAATTCTTATTTCCTGATAGGAAAAATGACTCCTTAGTGTGTTAAAAGTAACTCAAAAATTTCACTTTCTTTTCATCAATTATTAAATTAGTCAAAATTTATCGTTTCTTATGAATATTCTTCTGTTTTTATATGAATTGAATAAAATTAAACATTTTGTTGTAGTACGTTAGAGAAAATTTTCCGTTATTATCATCGAATTTGAAATGAAACATATTTATTGATTTCTGTTTTTATCGATTATAAATGATTACAAAATATTTTTTTCCAATCATTTATTCATTAACAATCATTAATATATCTTATACGATATTGTGAAATCTCAATCAGTGGTAGATGAGATATTGAATATCATTTCTAAATGTTGTATAATTTGAGTTTGTTTAATTTTTTTCTGAATATACTCGAAGTAATGTTTCTAGTTTATTAAAAATGTATGTAGATATCGCAATATATCAGACGCCACTGGGAGTTGATTGTCCGAATACATCTTTATCGTTACATCCGCTTAATCTCGAACGATTTCATAGTTCAATTGATTGATATTACCACGATTTTCTAGAGTCAGAAAAGTATCAGGAGATGCTAGCAGCAACTGAGAGCCCGCCAAAAAGTAGTGGACCATTCCGCCTAGATGATGATACTGAATTTCCACCCGTAACGCAAAGAACAGATTGAGCATAGTTAGCATGTGGCATATCAAGGATAAAATTTTAAAAAGAAACAAAAAAATAAATGGGGAAAAACGTTAATATAATAATAATGAACAGATTTGCAAAGAGCACAAATTTGTAAGTTATTATTTTGAAATAGCTAAATTTAGTGCTCTCCATTGGGTGAAACCAAACTCTGAGTGACACTATCAAGATATTAAATTATAAAAATCCAACTCAGATAAATTTGATCATATTTTAAAAATAACTTGTGTTTAGTGCAATCAATTAATATTTTAGTCATTTTATTATCTTTTGGTACAATTATTAGTTAAAATCGTAACTTTTGAAGTTCGTTCAGAAAAATGGATTTGTTTATGTTATTAGCAGTGATGCAGCTCGAGGTTTTTTTTTAATATTAGGAGACAGTGTTATCTGTTACTGGTAACAAGAATAACTTCTTATCGTAAACTAATGAGTATGAACAAAATTTGGTTGCTCGTATTATATTTTCTAAATTTTATTAAAGAAAATACGTTGGAGATACTACTATTTTCGGGCTACAGTATTTTGTTATATATATATAAAGCAAAAAAATATATATATATATATGTACATCAGGTTTCATTAATCTACCGATAGGAACGGTGTATTAGTTTTAGAAAATATAGTGATCCGTTGTGACGCTCGTCTACGTCTAATAACGAGTATTTGGTAAGAATGTTTTTATAAATTGACATGAGTCAAGATATTCATAAGATTAAAATAAAAATTTTTCATTTTTGGAGAAAAATAGTAATATGATTTTAAGAGTGCTTAGAAAGCACAAGAAATTATTTTTTCATATGGACAATGTTCTTATAATTATGTATGATTTATTTATTCGCTAAAAATTATCCTGCCAATTGATTGTACAGAATATTTGTTTGTACATATTTGAATTTTTTAAAATGTATTCTCTCTTATTTCAAATATTGTGCACACTCATTTATGGCTGCATTTTAAATTTCATTTGGTCTTAAAAACAATTATTGGTACAGGATTTTTTTAACCAAATCTCTATACACGGTAAAACTTCATATATTTTGTATTTTGGAAATTTGTACGAAATTAAAATTTTTTCAACTACATCTAGTAATTTATTGTGAAATCTCATTTCATAATTTATTTTAAATAAATAGATTAAAGGAAAGATAAAATTAACGATTTATTTTTATTGAATTATGTATTAAAATAAGCGTGGATAAGCGTTTATTTCTGTATCATAATATGAGCGTTTTGAAAGAGTAAATAGTATCATAAATTATTTAAAAAAAGTATAAATCAATTTTTCATTTGAACAATTGGATTTCACGAAAAAATTAAATCAATTTGTGAATGAACTTTTAATTGATGCTCCGCTTAATGTATCTTTTACATATACAAGTGATGACTTGTCATAATAATTTCATGTAATATCGTGAATAACTTGTGAATTTTTGAATCGAATGTTCGCTGATGAGACTCTTTTTGCCAACGATTTTATGTGCTTACTTAAATCGCCCCAAAACCCACGAGAATTTTCATCAGTATAGGGTTAGTCAATTAATTTTGAACAAAGTCAGTACATAAAATCGTAATAATTTACGTTAAATTTTTTATACTAATATATTTTGTTTAATTAATAGTTTTAATTTTATAAAGAAAAATAATTAATCGCTAATAACTGTGTATATAAATGCGAAAGTTTGAAACTTTACGTTATTTACTTATAAAGATTTCTTATTAATAATATACCCAACAATGCTGAAAAATAATTTGAAATTATTCCTCCCTTTACCTCAAACGTAATTATGAATATCTAGACACTTAATATGGTCGAAAATAGAATAGACAACTGATGTTAATTTGTAAGTATATTTACTACTAAAGAATTTTTTCTTAAATATATCAGTACATATTATCAGCGACAATATCACCAGCATATTGTGAACAGCCAGTAAACTGTAATCTTGAAGTATGAACAATAAAATGTAGATAGAGCACAGTGACGACGCAGCAAAAGGGGCTATCTTATGATGAATTATGATATATACTATTAAGTGATACAACATACAATTTTCAAATTGTGAACTACTCAAATCTGTTTGCATAGAAAACTTCGTAGAAAATATAAACCGTGTGAAATCCACTCACGTATCTGTAAAACTTACATACAATTTTGTATTTCAAAATGAACTAAATTTACATATAGTTTATGATAAAAACGTCATCATTAGTGGTTCAAATGTTTTACATCAGTTATTATATTTTAGTTGAGAGTAGTTTAATTAAAATTTTATGATACGAAAGAATATTTTTATTGCAGTAAAATAAAAACCAATATGAAAATGTACACAGCAAATGCTTCATCGATGCACAAGTGGAATAATGTATAAAATTGTCTAATTTTTAATCGCGTAGGTACATCACAATCACACACACAAAGTATTTTTTTTTTAAGAAATAAATATACCTTACACACTTTTTGTTTCGTAAAAGTAAATTATTTAAAACGTGCCATTAAACTTAAACTATTTATTATGGATGTTGTAGTACACATTTATATCAATATTTTATATACTTACCTAGATACGCATTAATGTATACACTTGGTATAAAATATCAATTTATCAATCGTTTTATTCAGATTCTTATTGAAAAAATTACTTAAATATCTTTGTGTAAAATGTGTCATAACAGACAGGCCCTTTTGTCGAATGATCACTGCTACAAAGTACAAAGAAACAAAGACTTAACTGTATAGATCATCGTCTCCATCATCTTGGAACGTTTGATCGCCTTGTGTGGTATCTTGATTTCCACCAGTTCCGCTTTGTGGAAATCTACAACGAAATATTAATATGTTCAACATCAGATTATTAAAACCTGGATTAAATTATTTTTATCGAAAATGCAACTACCTGAAGTTCGTTCCGAATCCTCGCGACTGCTGAAGAGTTTGTGCAAACATTTCGTATTTGCGTATATCATTATCTGAGACCGAGCGACGAGCGAACCTCATTGCTTCTTCAAAATGTGCCCGTGTTATCTCGGGTACAGGATCATCCTCATCCATCTAAAAGTCGACATTCAAATCAAAATATATAATAATACATATTTTAAAATGAATAAATATTGTAACAAACGTACATCCATAGATATAGATGGGTTATTTGCTCGTTCCTTTTCTCTACGAATTTCGGTCTCAATACATTGCCTAATAGCTAACTTACAAGCACGTTGACAAATTTCAGTTAAATCAGCACCAGAAAATCCGTGTGTTACTTTGGCTATATATGTTAAATCGACGTCCTAAAAAAATTCTCAATCAAATTGTTGTTCGAAAAAACTTTCAATTGTTCACTGTCAATTATAAAATCAGAATTTACCTTAGCAACAGGAGATTTACGAAGATTAGCTTTGAAGATTGCCTCTCGAGATTTCTCATCTGGTAGTGGAATATAAATTAGCTGATCTAATCTACCAGGTCGTAAAATAGCAGGATCGATGATATCAGGACGATTCGTGGCTCCAATAATGAAAACATTTTTCTTTGCTCCCATTCCGTCCATCTCTGTCAAAATTTGATTGATAACACGATCTGCTGCACCACCTGCGTCTCCAACCGAACCTCCACGGGATTTTGCAATTGAGTCTAACTCATCAAAGAATAATACGCAAGGAGCGGCAGATCTAGCCTAAAAAATGATAAATTATTACTATCAACTAAAAACTAAGTTTTTTTAGTAAAAATAAAGCTGAGTATTACATACTTTGTCGAAAACATCACGGACATTTGCTTCAGATTCACCAAACCACATAGTTAGTAGTTCCGGGCCTTTTACCGAAATAAAGTTGGCTTGGCATTCATTAGCGATAGCTTTAGCTAATAAAGTTTTACCGCAACCTGGCGGGCCATAAAACAGAACACCTCTTGATGGTTGCATGCCAAATTTCAAGAATTTGTCTGGATGTTCAACTGGATACTAAAAAAAATAAAATTGCAATAAAATTTCAAATGAAGAATCTAAATTTTACACACTGCGATATATTTAAATAATTTTTATACCTGAACCAATTCTTGCAATTCCATCTTAACGTTTTGCAAGCCACCAATGTCATCCCAGGTAACTGTTGGTACTTCCACAATTGTTTCTCGGAGTGCACTTGGACTACTCTTACTCATGGCATACTTTAAAAATAAATTAAATTTTTAATTGATCCATTACACATAATTTTTCATAATTTTAAATGAAATCTTACTTTGAAGTTTTCCATGGTAACTGCTAGAGATGATAAGACCTCAGCATCTATTTGATCATCTTCTAAATCAATGAGGTCCATTTTTTCACGAATTTGTTGCAAAGCTGCTTCTGAGCATAGAGATGCCAAATCAGCACCAACATGGCCATGCGTTTCAGCAGCAATCTGAATTGAGAAAATAATGAATTTGTAATATTTCAACTATTGCAATAATAACAAATTTTACTAAAAAAATTATAAACAAAACTCGCCTCTTCTAAGTCAACATCATCAGCTAATTTCATATTTTTCGTATGAATACGTAGAATTTCTAATCGACCAGTCGCATCCGGAATACCAATATCAATTTCCCGATCGAAACGCCCAAACCGACGTAAAGCACCATCGATACTATTCGGTCGATTAGTAGCTGCCATGACAATAACATGAGAACTTTGTTTCATACCATCCATTAATGTAAGAAGTTGAGAAACAATACGTCTTTCTACTTCACCATGTGTCTGAAAATTGTCAAAAATACAATGTTCAATTCAATTAAATTCACATAAATTTATAAATATATTTGTTACATACCTTTTCTCGTTTAGGTGCAATAGCATCTAATTCATCAATGAAAATAATCGCTGGTGAGTTTTTATCGGCTTCTTCAAAAGCTTTACGTAAATTACTTTCGGATTCTCCCGCGAGTTTACTCATGATTTCAGGACCTTTAAAATTTCGAAATGAAAGTTAGTTACTATATCGGTTTAAACGTGAATAAATCAAAATCAATTTCTTCTCTACCATTAATCAAGAAGAAGAAAGCTCCAGTTTCATTGGCAACAGCACGAGCTATAAGTGTTTTACCAGTTCCTGGTGGTCCATATAACAAGATACCACGTGGAGGTTTCACTCCGATAGCTTTAAATAGCGATGGATGACGTAAAGGTAATTCTACCATCTCTTTAATCTGGGCTAATTGTTTACGAACACCTCCAATGTCATCATAACCAACAGCATTGGATGCCTCTTCTTCCTCCTATTCAGATTTTTATTATTTCAACATGTAAATATATTATACAATTTCATAATAACACATAGTAAAATCAAAACGTACTTCTCTCTTAATAGGATCACCTTCGCAGTGAATAACTGTATCTGGTGCGACAATACAAAATGGTCCTGGATCAGTTTCAACCACTTTGAATTCGATAGCACGCATACCACCACGCACAATAAAGGTATCATCTTTGTGGATAGGACGATAGGCTTCCAGAAAATATGGTTTCAAATATACTTCAAACAAGTTTCTATGGAGAATAGAGTTAGGTTAAATACTAAATCCAAAATTAATTATTTTAATTGCTTCAAGAAATCTTACCCTGTCAATCCTTCAACAGTATCATCAATTGGTAAAACATGAATGCGTTTACCATATTTTACTTCTGGGCATGCTTGAACAGATACTATATCACTTAGACGTACACGTAAATTATTTCTTACAACACGATTCATACGAATTTTTTCATCTGGACAAGTATCATCTGACAAAACAATACAAACAGTTTCTTTACGTCTTTTTCCTTTTAAAAGAACTGTATCACCCCGGAATAATTGTAACTCATCCATTTTAGCTTGGGAAAGAGCTACAACTGAATTATCATCTGCTGTTGCCTCATCAACCAATAATCTATTAGGCTTATCCTTTTTCCTTAAGATGGCTGTAGCCAAATCTTCACCACTAAAAATAATATAAATATTAATATTTGAAAATTTGGATGAAGAAAAATAAAAAGATCACAAGAATGGAATGAAATATCTTTTGATTATGAAATACCTCATTTTTGTAATTCACAAAGTACATTTATTCGCAAAAACTACCTAATATTCAAAATGCGAATTTTATCCCATTTCTAATTTTAAGAGATTATGAAAAATAATAATTGTTGAATTTTATTTCATCTCAAAATTAAAAATTATTTATTATTCTTTATACTTAAAGCAACGATAATTTTCTAGGATGGTTATTTATTTTAATTCGAAAACTCTTATCCTTAAACCTCTTTGTCGCGTCTATCCTAGTATTCGGCCATGTTAGACCAAATTGCAAGAAAAAATGATAACTCCGTATGTGCAGTCAAAATATCTTTTAGAACTTTAATATAAACATATATGAAAGAAATAATATCAAAATTAAATCAATGACGTTGAGTTATTTTGCGAAAATAGAAATCTGAAAACAACGCTTCCCGTCGACATGATGACAACGTAAAATTGAGTACAAACGTTAGGACGATACAAATATATTTAGTTTTTTAGTATTGAAAAAGTTCACGTCAGAAGTAAAAATTGATTAATATTTATCAAATGTGTTGAAACAATTTTTACCTTTTTGGGTCACTCATGTTTGATTATTTGATGGAGAAAAAATTCAACGAACAGTAATCTATACGTAAGCCCGGAATTTACACGACTCATCAACAGTGAGCAGCTGCAGAATGAAGACAAACTTAGATACCCAAAGGAAGCACGTCATTACTAACAATTCGCCATCTAGAGATATAAAACGTAAGCTCTGTTTTTTGACGTGTAAATATGTTATTGCTATATCAAAATTTCACGTATATACTAGCAAAGTCATTTGAAATTACATAAAGTGAAGAAATAACATATTTCAAAAAACATCAATTCACATTCTCCAATGAAAGTATTCAACTTTAAAATTTAAATAGAATGATTATATTTAAGTCCTAGCGATATTAGCTTATAATTTTTTTTTTTTTTTAATGAAAACCGGTCGATGAAAATCGATTTTTGTATACTCATTTATTTGAAAAGTTTATGCTCTATACCTATGTTTCTGATATGAATATTTTGCACGATTAAAACTAATACAACATTAAATTGATTATTGAAAATTACAAAGGTCTTATTTTGTTAGCGCTTACAAATTTTTATTAAATATTTCGCAAAAATGCTGTGTATCTACATAAAACTATATTGCCTACTGAGTATGTACAATTGGAAATTCTGTATTTTGGACAAGATATTTGCAATGCATTCATGGAAACTGCAGTCATTAGTTGTTGATTTTAATATTTTTATAACATTTTACGAACGGTAAATGAATTGCTGTTTGTTAGTATTTGATATATGAAATTTAGAGTGGAAGTATTTCTTTAAAATACAATGGTGGCGGCTGATAAATGATCATTCACTAATTTGGTTGAACAGTAAACATTCACTACACATTCAACTTGTAATATTATATATACAAGTTTATAGTTTACGTCATTCATCGGGATAAAATTCGCTAAATATACGATTGTCAAATTGATCCTCAATGGCTGGAATAAAAGGTTATTCTTAAGAATATTTTTTAGACCATCCAAATGAATTTTCACTAATGGAGTAGTTTATGAAATTTTAACAAAATTTTATGTTTGTATCACGATATCAAAATATAACCTCAAATTATTAGTTGTCATCGACGTGATAAATAGTAAATAAATGAACTAATTTTAGCTCATAATATTTGTTGAATGCTATCACATTTTCAATTTGAAATATTTATTGACAAAATTTAAATAATTACAGGTATTTTACAATATCTTTTTATATTATTTTTAATATATTATATTATAATAGGTATACACATTAAATTCATTTCATGAACAACTCCAAATAAATTTAATTATTATGTTATTGTGATTTGTAATTATTTATGTTTTTGTTCCATATTTAACATAATGGACATTTCATATATATAGCGTAAGTATTCTTTTAATTTTTTGTTATATTTACACAAAAATTGTATAATCTATTATATGTCTCATCGGTTATAGTTTAGTTCTGTTGGCATTTGCTGGTTCAATTGGAATGACATTTGTTATTCTTGGTTGTGCATTACCAACATATAAGTGAGTATACATACGTTACATACCCATATTTTAAAAACAGTCAGAAAATGCATATGGGTAACTATTTTCAGAGTATGGTGGCCATTTTTTGTAGTGTTATTTTACATATTGGCTCCTATTCCAACTATAATTGCTCGTCGTCATACAGAATATTCAGGAAGTAACAGTAATCCATACCTAGAGTTAGCTATTTTTATAACTATGGGTTTTGTTGTATCTTCGTTTGCGCTTCCAATCGTCTTAGCAAGATCTCCTGCTGATGATCCAGTTGTAAGTATTTTTTCCAAATTATAAAAAATTCTATATAACATTATAATACTTGATTTAATTACTTAAATTAATTTCAAAAGATACAACCTGGCGCATGTTATTTAACGCTGGCTGGCAATATTGTTGTTTATCTTACACTAGTTGGATTCTTTATGACCTTTGATCAAGACGATTCTGAATATAACATGTGGTGATGCATTGTTTAATTGTACTTATTCACCATGGTGAGTATTGTTATATAAATATATCATTAACATATAAGGAATTTAATATGATATTTATATTATAGTTTTTTTACGAGATTAATCGAAAGGAGAGTGCCAGTAAAGCACTGACTGACAGCAACATGATAATTCTTTACCAATATAAACATATTGTACACTATGGTATAAATCTTTATGTGGATCTTCTACATTGTAGTCTATAATAATACTACAGAAGCTAGTATTATATTAGTGCACTAATGTTAATATCCAATCCAATGGTGATATAATTCCTTAACTATAAGATGATCAAAGTTTGGAACTGAATATTAGTTGCGTTATTCTCAAGTATATTTCTTCTTTAAGAATGTTCAGAATTTTTTAAAACTCAACATGAGAAGTGAATGGAATTCATTTTTTATTTAATCTAAGTCTTAAGTAATTTTAATAAAGCTAAACTTTATTATGTTTTGTTATTTTTATTATAATCCTGAACACACTACAGTCACTTTATTAAGTTATTATACCAAGGTGTAGTTTAAATTACAAAATTTAGAAAATATTCTTTTATAATAAAAAATATTGTATTAGAACATTAAGATTTATAAACTCTTTCTGTTACACATAAACATTCTTTTAATGTTAAAAAAATATCAATCAAGATTGTAGCCAATTTTTTCTTATTGTATTAAGCTGTGTTTATAAAAACTGATAAATGGAGAATTAACTTCAAGAAAAATGTCAAAACTAGATTTTCTGAATACATTATTCAAAAAGTCGAAAAAATGTTATCATTTAATTCCCTGTTTTTTTTGGTTTGAGATTTTCCAAATTACGTGATATCCGATATTTCGTTAAGTATGTTATTCTAAAATAGATTCGTTAATAACTCTTCAACAAAAACAAATTCATTTCAATATTAATTTTATTAAATTAAGTATTTATCATAAAAGTAAAAAAATTCGTTTATCTATTTTATCTTGATGCACTTATAACGCCAAATTTCACATATATATAGAAATTTGGAAATAAAAATTGTTTTAATTCAATTAAAAATGAAAAATATTGCGTTTTAAAAAATAAAAAATTTCAAGTTTTAAAACAAATTTTTAAACAGAGCAAGCGCAATGAATCATTGACGATTACAAGATAAAACGGATAAAACGTACGTGACATATATCAATCGAGCATTGTGTATACTCTTATGTAGAGTCACAATGCCAAATATAAAAATCTGTATGAAGTTTTATTATAAGATTCTAAGTATAATTTGATATAATTTAACGGAAAATTCAACTATTTGATGTGTTCTTACAATTTTAATTGATTTGTAAATATTAATAGTACGTATGGATTATTAGATATTTTTCAAATATTGCATACATTTTCATAAAGTTTTTGCAGGTCTTGATTATTTTGTTCTTATGTTATGAAAAGTCTGTTATGTCTCACCTTAATAATATGAATTCTGAAGTTGAAGAGATATCAATGATTCCTCAGCTTTCAACTCATCAATCATTGAGTAATATTTATAACAGTTAGAAAAACTGAAAAGTAGCAATCATTTATTTAATAATGTATATTTGTAGCAAACAATGAGATGCATGATGATTTAACCAATAAAAAATCAATTATGTCATATACAACCTTATGTACAAGACGTAGAACAATTTTATCTCCAGATGAACATGCAGAAGCTATTTCTCATCATTTACAGTTGAGTAGTGAATTTATGAAAATCGATTCTTCAGCTGCATCTTTAAGATTAGAAGTATTAAGAGCTATGCCTCAATGCTTATCGATAAAGAAATGTATCAAGGATAAGTTAGAGAGAAAAATTATTTTAAAATCGAGTAAGGTAATAAATTTTTGGCAATGGAGTAAATATAGATTAATTCTATCGCTTATGAAGGTATTTAAAAATTTTAGAAATGAGAAAATATAAATTTATATCTTTTCAATTTTTGAATTTGATTATTTTCAGATTAAAGTATTGATACAATCTGTTTTTTACATTTTGGAACCTTGGCATCATTTAATAAAACAAGTTGAAGGTCATTTTGGAAGTGGAATCGCAACATATTTCAAATTTTTAAGATGGATGATTCTTTCAAATGTATTTTTGTGTCTCCTGTGGTATACCTTTTTTCATTATATTTACTGTCATAAATAATAGGAATAATTATTTTTATTTCAATTTACAGTATTTTGTTTATCGTAATACCACAATCAATAGAAAAATCTTCCTCTGCAACTTATATTAATTTGTCAGATTTTCTCACTGGTGGTGTAAGTAAAGATGTATTAATTTTATTATTCTAATTGATTTTTAATTTCGTTTTAGGGATTTTTTACTAATTCATTAATGTATTATGGTTTTTATACAAATGGCACAACATATGATTTATTTGGCAATGTATACAATATGCCATCTGCATATTTTTTCACTATTTTTGGATGTTACATTTTTACCTTAATTTTAGTTTCTGTAAAGTGAGTTATTTTTTAAATCCAATCTAATATTCATTGATATAAACTGTTCTCTTACAATTGTTTTCAGCTTTGAAATTATTAATCATTAATTCTGTTCTAGTGTGGCTATATCCTATAGAAAATGTTATACTGAAATTGCTAGTGGGGCTCATAATTTGTTTTCCAACAAAGTATTTTGTGGATGGGATTTCACAATTTCATCTGTAAAGCTTGCTCATTTGTGGTCAGCATCATTACATACAGAGTTGAAGGAAATTCTTCTTGAGACTAAAAAGCAATCAAATGAAAAATACATGACTAAATTAATGATAAGAGTCACAAGAACTATCATTACAGTAGTTATTTTTATAATAATATCCAGCACAGATTATTTATTATGGACATTACTAAATGAATTTGAAACAGATAAATCAAGCTTTATATCCGTTATGTTAGTAACAATAATTATCACATTTATAATGAATGTTTTACCAGGAATTATTACTTGGCTGGTGAGTATGAAATTTGTCTAAATTTTTTTTATTAATTTTAATTAATATTTTCATTATAGGCAACGTTTGAATCATATGGTAGTGAACGTACAAGATTGTATGTTACAATAGTTCGAACACATTTAATGACTGGTTCTTTACTAGGAGTTTTACTCGCATTTTATTTAATACACGAAACATACGATTGTTGGCAAACTCAGTTAGGGGAGGTAATATATCGCCTCGTAATTCTCGATTTCATAATATCAGTGTGCGGTTCATTTATAACTGGAATTATTCGTTCGACAATATATAAAAATGTAACTAAAAAAATTGGAAGACCGAAATTTGATGTAGCTCAAAGCACGTTAATTCTCGTTTATAACCAGCTACTGTTTTGGATTGGTTTATATTTTAGTCCTCTAATCTCACTTATAATGACCATTAAGCTAATTTTAATGCTGTACATAAAAAAATGTGGGCTTTTTAACCACTGTAAACCTCCTCTTCGTTCATGGAGAGCGGCTCAAACTCAAACCCTTTTCTTAGCATTGGGATTTTTAGGAATAGTATTAATATTCACTGTGATTGCTTATGTAATTGTCAAAATACCAAGTAGCGAATGCGGTCCATTTAAAAATTACACTCGCATTTGGGATTTTATACTTCATGGTATTCTGGCGTTAGAAAAGGGCGATACCGCTTGGGTTTTTATAATTTATTTAACGAAACCTGCTGTCGGTGCTGCTGTCATTGTTTGCTTGTGGTAACTATAAAATTTTTATTTTACTTTAATAATTCATATATTTTGTTATAGATGTGAATATTTTTATTTTAGCGCTAGCGCATACTGCTTACGCGCAAAAGCTAATGCAAGTAAAGATATGTTGAAAATCTTGAAACGTATGTTAGAGTTACAAAGAAAAGATAAAGAATTCCTCATAAAAGAAATTTCTGCTGTAACAGGAGGCTGTAAGTATAAAATATGATTTTCGTCATTCGTATAAATTTTATTTTATATATTTTATTGCCAGACATATCTTATGAAAGTGGTAACCCATGCAGTAGCACCTCTGGAGTAGTGAGAACTAGAAGTAGCAACAATATGAGGCAAAAAAATATAGCTCGTATTTTATCGAGTCATTTAGAGTAATATTCTTTAATAATTATTATATCTGTAAATAATTAATATCTAAAATTGTATTAATATAAAAGGCTGAAATATCTTTATTAATCTTTTCTATTTAACATTAATTTGATTGTAAAATCAATGGTCAATTATTCATATTATATACTTACGAAACATTCACGCGAAAATAATGATGTAACGACTACACTGAAAACAGAAATTAGTTGAATGTACTTAATATTTATTTGCATACGTTCAAATAAATATCAAATAAATTTAACAAAATATTTGTTTGAATTAAAGATACTAGTTTTATTTTAAACAATATTTCTTAATTTCAAGTAATTGTTCATTTTATCGAACAAAATATTTTGTTCTATATTTTCAAACAAATATTTAGTACATTCAAATGATTTTCGTTTTCAGTGTATGTAACAGAATCGTTGCTATGGATATGAGAGAATTGATTGAAGCAAGATTAAAGAGCGAAACTGTACTAGCAATAAGGTTATTATTCCACTCATGTGCATATTCTATGATATAATATGACACGTGATTATTTGAAACATTTTTATATTCCAAATAAATGATATATAAATGTGACAATAAAGTATAAAGTGAAAATGAAGTTATATTACTGGATTAAATTTAGTATTTTCATACAGGATATAAATTACCGATGAAGGTATATTTATTTGTTTATAATGATATTAGAAATTGTCTAATATTTTTTATTGTTTAATCTAATCAGAGAAAATAGTTAACATGAATAAATATTTTGATAATTGTGTTAATCAAAATTTTGGAGTCATTCCATGGCTGCCAGTAGTTGGACCATCGTCTGAAGTGAAAAAAGCTCAAAAATATGAAGATTTTCCCAAATTGCTACAAGATCATTCGTGGACGAAAGCTGTACCTTATAAGCACTGGCTTGAGAATATTACTCCAGTCGAGAGTATAGGTAGCTTTTTTACTCCAACAGCCAGTAATTTACATATAAAGACATTATCAAAGAAAAGAAAACTTCCTAAATGGCCTCCAGTTGGCCCTGATGGAAAACTCGGATATCCATCGCAAGAGTACATTCAAAAATATAAAGAAATGCAGGAAAGAGCTCTTTCTAAACGTTTGTCAGGAAAAAACGATGGATTTGCTAGTAACATAATTAATTTAAACGATTTAGCGGACGGCACTTGGATGCGTTTAAAAAAAGAAAAAAAAGCAGCTCGATTAATCGAAGAAGAAAAAAATGCAGAAAAACGAAAAGAGATGAAGCTTCGAAAAATTTTATCAGAACAACAGGTTCTTATGAATTAGTATACCAAATTTGTTCGTTTAGTTACCTTTGTTTTCAAATCTTTATCAAGTATGATGTCCTGAAATTTTAGATGATAAAGTCAAGAGAAGTAGAGTTGCCATTATCAATTGATGATCAATTAAATGCATTAGTCTTAGCCGCTGAAATTGAACAAGCGAGGTTTATCAAACTTGAAGATACTCAAAGAATCCTGTACTTGAAAAATTATTGCATTTTAGATCAGCATCTAGAACCTTTCGATTACAATGATCTTAAAGCTTCTAAAACTCGTATAACTGGTAGATTACTAGCTCGAAATGAGTAAGATTAGCTTTTTAAAATAAAATAAAACATTTAGTTAGTAGAATTATTTGTGTTATAAATTATGATTTACAGTTTTGAAGAAATAATCCATGAATTAGAACCAGAAATAATAGAGGAATACAAAATGGCTTTACGAACAGCGATTGTTAATTATATTTTTATGAATGCCGATGAACGAAAACGTTTGCATATTCAAACAGTTCCGATAGAATATCCAATTCTAAATATTCGCGCTCCTGTGCCATATCATCAAGCAAAACTCACAGCGGAACATTTCATGGAATACAATTTTTTTATTGGAAATGAAATCATACGCGACATACGTGATTTGTGGTTTACCAAGTACGTATTCTATGCAGTTCTATTAATTTATTATGTTAGTAGAATTAATAAAAATGAATTAGTTCTGATAATTAATCAAAATTATTTTAAAAATTTATTTTTATTCAGGTATTCGAAGATGATGATTCTAAACATTGAAAATTTGGGAAGTTTACCTGTACCAATCTTAGAAGTTGAATCAAAAATCAGTAGTCTCTGTGATATCGCATCGAATATTATTAGGAAAGAGTGGCTTACAGACGTTGCGGAAATTTTCTTAGAAAAGAAACACATTTGGTCGTCGTTAGTCGAACTCGAGCATGATGCCTCTACAATAATGATAGAAAAATACTTTCGTTGTGTTAATGCTTTGTTATCGAAGCAATTACGAATTATATTAGTCAATACTTTGCAACATTTTAGGGATTTTTTTGTGCAATACAAGGATGGAAACTTTTATGAAACTGATTACGAAGATCTTCTTTTTATAAAGTATAAATAGCTTAAATTTAGCGCTTGAAAATGTACTTTATATTTTTTTAATTACAGAACTCCGCTCTTCTTGGTGAATGCTTATCCAAAACTCGGTTCAAGACTTTTGGAATGCGATCCTTCTATATTCGGAATATTAAAAATAATGTCAGATTGTTTCGACAAGATAATCAACGTCACGTCTTCCGTACCAGTGATTGAAACTATTTTATTCCCTGAATTGAATATCAGAGAGTCGAATATCAAGGAAACATTGTTTTCTATTTCACGACAAGAAGAACAGGTATGCGATATTTTTTGGTCATAACACAAATCCAATTTTTGATAAGAATTTCGTTAGATTTATCAATAACCCAGAGTTTATTTTATTAGATAACTAAATTAATTAACGAGGTATTGGATGTTATTCAAGCCCATGTTATGGGTCCTGAAATTTACTTGAAATGCTACGAGAATCTATTATATATAATAGACGGCACGGCTAGTAACGAATTGGATAAATTTTTTAGTACAGATCCTGTTCCACTATTAATCGAATTCGAACGAAAGATAAAAGCGTACGATTCGCTATCTGCCGATATTTGTGTTTTTCGCTACAGAGTATGTTATTATCAACAAATTATTCAAGTATCTTAACAGCAAATTATATAAATTAATTTTAGGTACCTTTGAACATGATTGAAATTGATTGTACTCCAATAAACAGTACAATGAGGGAGATTCTTCATGGGCTCAGAACCAAAATCGTCGATTTCTTCACCGAAGAATTAACTACAAATAATCAAGAATTATGCGCTACATTTACTGAAATAGCCGAGCAGATATCAAAAATGCCAGAGACAACAGAAGAGACCGTCGAGTTGTACGATTACTTAATTGAGAGCCGGGACTCGACAATGTTCAATCTACGAAAGCAGATATATCGCTCAGTCGAATTGATCCTATTTCTATTCTCTTATCAGCCACCAACTAACGAGACGGTTCAATTAAATTCGCGTACGATAACTTGGCCCAAAGAAATGGAGGGTATCATGGAATTGGCAGAGAAGCGGCTAAACATGAGAAAGGAATTCCTCGAAGGTGTTTTACGAATGAGAAGCGAAAAATTCGAGCAGAAAGTCTCGAGTATGCAGAAAGCTATAGATCAGTTTAAGAAAAAAGATCCTCCGGTATTAACAATGGAGGAGATGCAAGTAACCACTGATGAAGTTGAAAATTTAGCTATTGGGATGCGAGCTATAATGCAGGAGTCCGAAGAGATAAATCGCGAGGAAGAGCTCCTGGATATGGAGGTCAGCCTGTTCACAACTCTGCGTGCCATGTCAACGACGGTTGAAACATTTCACAAGCTCTGGCACACCGTGTACGATTTTCATAAGAATTACGAGACCTGGTTTTATGGCCCGTTTCAAGGTTTCGATGCTGATGAGATAAAAGAAAAAACCGAAATAACTTGGAAAACTTTGTACAAATTATCACGAGTACTTACAGACACCCCAGGAGCAAGACGAATTGCTGAATTGGTTCGTGGCAAAGTGGAAAAATTCAAGCAGTTTCTCCCGCTGCTACAAGCGATTTGTACTCAGGGATTGCAACCGCGTCATTGGGAGATGATAGGCAAGTTGGCGGAGGTGCCTATAACCCTGACACCAACTAGTAGTCTTTCTGACATGATAGAATACGGTCTGTTGACTCATGTGGTCAAACTCGAAGAGATTTCTGTGTCGGCTACCAAGGAACACGCCCTCTTCTTGAATATGCAAAAGATGAAGACCGAGTGGAAGGAGATCAATTTCGAGCTGACACTTTATCGGGATACCGGTGTGAATATTCTCACGTCTGTTGACGACATACAGCAATTGCTCGATGATCATATTTTGCGTGCCCAGACCATGAGAGGCTCTCCGTTCGTCAAGGCCTTCGAGAAGGAGATGGCTATCTGGGAAACCAAACTGATACTCATGCAGGACATTATAGACCAGTGGTTACTCTGTCAAGCTACCTGGATGTACCTCGAGCCGATATTCGGTAGTGAGGACATTATGCGACAGATGCCGACCGAGGCTAAGAACTTCCGCAAAGTAGACAAAATTTGGCGTGGTATCATGTCATATGTTGGCTCGAACACACAAGTTCTCGAAGCTACAGCAAAGCCAAACATGCTGAAGGACTTTCAGCTTTGCAATTCGTTGCTGGATGAAATACAGAAAGGACTGAACGAGTATTTGGAAAAGAAGCGTTTATACTTTCCAAGATTTTTTTTCTTGTCGAATGACGAATTATTAGAAATACTTTCTGAAACGAAGGACCCTCAAAGAGTGCAACCACATTTAAAGAAATGCTTCGAAGGTATAAACAAGCTGCGTTTTACAAGAGATGGAGAGATAATCGGAATGATGTCAGGGGAGGACGAGTACGTTCCTTTCAGTGGAAAGATAGTGCCAGCCGAAGCAAAGGGTCTGGTGGAAAAATGGTTGCTGCAAGTCGAAGAACTCATGTTGGTCTCCGTGCGTGACGTAATCGAGCAAAGTATAATCGCTTACTTTTCCACTGATCGGGAAGAATGGGTACTCTCCTGGCCTGGTCAAGTCGTCATATGCGGTAGCCAAATCCATTGGACGAGCGAAGTCTGCGAGTCGTTCGAAGATCGATCGACAGGACGGTACCTCATGCAGAGCATCAGACAGATAGACGAGATTGTTGCTCTGGTCAGGGGTAAGCTCGAGCCTATGTCGAGGCTGACCCTAAACGCGCTCATTGTAATCGACGTGCACGCGAAGGATGTGGTACAGATGCTGCTAGATTTAGAAGTTAACGATGTTATGGACTTCAGTTGGATATCACAGTTGCGTTATTACTGGTTGGACGGAAATGTTACAGTTTCAATGATTACCACTGACATATTGTATGCTTATGAGTATCTGGGAAACACGTCGCGTCTAGTGATAACACCGTTGACGGATCGGTGCTATAGGACTCTGATGGGAGCCTTGAAATTAAATCTAGGCGGTGCTCCGGAGGGACCAGCTGGTACAGGCAAAACGGAAACAGCCAAAGATTTGGCCAAGGCTGTTGCGAAACAGTGTGTCGTGTTTAATTGTTCCGAAGGTCTCGATTACAAAGCGATGGGTAAATTCTTTAAAGGGTTAGCTCAGTCTGGTGCTTGGGCTTGTTTCGATGAATTCAATCGCATCGAGCTAGAAGTTCTGTCTGTTATCGCCCAGCAAATATTGTCGATTCAGATGGCAATTAGCATGCGTCTGGAGACTTTTATGTTTGAGGGTACGGAGATCAAGTTGAATCCAACTTGCAATGTTATGATTACCATGAATCCTGGCTACGCAGGTAGACAAGAGCTGCCTGACAATCTGAAGGTTCTATTTCGTACGGTAGCCATGATGGTGCCGGATTACGCCATGATTGGAGAGATAACGCTGTACTCTTACGGGTTCGTGGATGCTCGAAGTTTGGCAGAAAAAATTGTTCACACGTATAAATTATGCTCGGAACAATTGAGCTCGCAGAATCATTATGATTACGGCATGAGGGCTGTAAAAACTGTTCTTTTAGCTGCCGGCAATTTAAAATTGAAATATCCAACGAGCAATGAATCCATGTTGGTACTTCGAGCCATTGTAGACGTAAATTTGCCAAAATTTTTGGCTCAAGACGTGCCTCTCTTCAACGGCATATACAGCGATCTGTTTCCCGGCGTGGATTTACCGAATCCCGACCGAAACGAGCTGATAGAATTACTGAAGATAAATCTCGCGAAAAAAAATCTTCAAGCCACTCCTTGGTACCTGGAAAAGATAATTCAGTTGTACGAGATGATATTAGTCAGACACGGATTGATGATAGTCGGTGACGCTTTGGGAGGGAAGTCGAGTGCTTACAGGACTTTGGCCGAGTCTTTAGGCGACTTGTCAGGCAAGAGACGAGCCACAATGCGAGAATTCAAGACCACTTATCGAGTTATCAACCCAAAGGCCATAACTCTGGATCAACTCTATGGTAGCTTTGATCCGGTCTCGCACGAGTGGAGCGATGGGATTCTGGCGAACACTTTTCGCGAATTCGCACAGTCCTTGTCCATCGATCGCAAATGGATTTTATTCGACGGACCTGTAGACGCTGTTTGGATCGAAAATATGAATACGGTGTTAGACGACAACAAGAAGCTTTGTCTCATGTCTGGAGAGATAATTGCATTGTCGAATAAAATGAATATGATTTTCGAACCTGCTGATCTCGAACATGCATCTCCAGCTACTGTTAGTAGATGTGGTATGATTTATTTAGAACCTTCTCAGTTAGGCTGGATACCATTATTTGAATCATACAAGAAGTATTTGAAAGAGAAATTATTGCCTGAACAGTTTGAATTAATTACCATTCTAATTGAATGGTTGGTCGAACCAATTTTGTTCTTTATCAGGCACAAGTGCAAAACATTTATGAAAACATCCGATATTCATAGATTTTTGGTAAGTTATTTTTTTGAATAATATTCTTTCAGATTCAATTTATTCGTTTATTTATGTTTTAGTGTTTCACAAGAGTATTTACTACATTACTGGAAGACGAAACACAAGTCAGTACACTTTGGTTGCAATGTACATTTCTATTCAGTTTGCTGTGGGGTATTTGCCCTACGTTAGTGAACGAGAGTCGTAAAATATTTGATGTCTATTATCGAAAATTACTTCTCGATGGAACCGAAGAAAATCCAAAACCTAAGGCTTTCAAATTGACGAAAATGCAGTTGATGCCAGAGAAGGGTACGGTTTTTGATTTCGTGTATGACAAACGAAATAACGGGAGTTGGATAAATTGGGTAGACACTTTGCCACAGGTATAAAAACTTTTTTCATTTTTCTGTTAGCTCTGAGAGGACTGCAGGCCTCTATTTATGATTTTTATAATACGATTTATGATCTTGTAAAATTTTGGTTCGAGCATACAACTAATATTCAATAATTTCAGACACCAATACCAGCTAACACAAAAATCAGCGACCTGATAGTCCAAACCAGCGAGATGTGCATCCAATATTTCTTTATATCAAGATTTCTAGACAAGTCGATTCCAATTTTATTTGTTGGTCCCACTGGCACAGGAAAATCTGCCGTCGTCCTCAATTATATAATGTCGTTGCCAAAAGATCAATACACCGACAACGTGATAAACTTTAGTGCTCGAACAAGCGCCTACCTGACTCAAGAGATAGTGATGTCGAAGTTGGATCGTCGAAGGAAAGGCGTATACGGACCACCGCTCGGAAAAAAATGCGTGCTATTCGTGGACGATCTGAGTATGCCGCAGCTAGAAACCTACGGAGCCCAACCACCAATCGAACTGCTCCGTCAATGGATCGACGTCGGTTACTGGTTTGATCCCAAAGACACATCGATACTGTATCTCATCGATATTCTCTTGATCAGCGCAATGTTGCCAGCTGGTGGTGGTTCGAACGTCGTCACATCCAGATTGACTCGCCATATGAACATTATCGGGCTTGATTTTTACGAAGAAGCAACTATGACGAAAATATTCACGTCCATTCTTGATTGGCATTTCAGTAAAGGATTTTCGAATGAAATCTCGAGGCTGAGTAAAATGGTTGTTAGCGCGACGCTGAATTTGTTTTTGGCAGCTAATAAGAATTTTCTGCCTACACCAGCCAAGAGTCACTACACGTTTAATTTGCGCGATTTCAGTCGAGTGATCAAAGGTATCCTCTTGGTACCGGCTTCGAGAATGAACGATCCGGATAAACTGATCAGACTGTGGATTCACGAGTCTTATAGAGTATTTCACGATCGCTTGATAGACGATACGGACAGGAAGACTCTTTTCAATTTGGTGCAGTTTATATGTTACGATCAGCTTCGACAACCAATCGATAAAGTTCTTGCTGGTCTCTTGAAGGAGAACGAGACGAATATAGACAACTCTCATATTCGGGATTTGTTTTTCGGAAATTATATGGAACCAGATGTCGATTCTAAAATTTACGACGAGATTACAGATATGAATGACCTGCAAGAAAAAATGGATTATTATTTGTCAGAGTATAACATGTTGACGAAAACTCCAATGCAGCTCGTTCTATTCAGATATGCCATTGAGCATATTTCTCGTGTGTCACGTGTACTATTGCAAGATAACGGTCACGCAATGCTAGTAGGTGTTGGAGGTTCTGGGCGCAGTTCTTGCGCGAAAATGGCAACCAGCATGGCCGAATATATTCTGTATCAAGTTGAAATTACGAGGACGTATGGCCCAACTGAATGGAGAGAAGATCTGAAAAATTTGCTCTTAAAAGTTGGCTCAGAAGGCAAGCCAATGACGTTTTTGTTTGGCGATAATCAAATAAAAAATGAATCTTTTGTCGAAGACATAGGTATGGTTTTGAATACTGGCGATGTGCCAAATTTGTATGCCTCGGACGAGAAAGCTGAAATATTGGAAAAAATGACGTCTGTTGTTCGCGACACTGGAGGTAAGAAAGTAGAAGTGACTCCGATGATATTATACAATACCTTCATTGATAGAATCAAGAGTAATCTTCATATGATATTGACGATGTCACCGATCGGCGATGCCTTTAGAAATCGACTAAAGATGTTTCCGTCTCTGATAAATTGTTGCACAATCGATTGGTACACACTATGGCCGGAGGATGCATTAGAGAAAGTGGCTAAAATGTCCTTAAAAAATTTAGACATCGATCACGGGGTTCGAGAAAAATGTGTTCAAGTCTGCAAGATGTTTCATATGACCGTTTCAAAAGCAGCAGACGATTTCTACAATCGACAGAAAAGAAAATATTACATCACGCCTACTAGCTTCCTAGAACTCATCAAATCGCTCTATAAACTTTACGGGAAAAAAATTGATCAGATAACGATGCAGCAGAACCGATACGAAACTGGTTTGGAAAAGTTAGACTTTGCTGCTTCTCAAGTGGAAATAATGCAAGACGAGTTGCAAGCGCTGCGTCCGAAATTGATTGCCCAGTCCGAGAAGAGCGACAAGCTTATGGTGAGGATCGAGCAAGACACGGTAATCGTAGAAGGCAGGAAAGAAATCGTAGCTGCTGATGAAGCCCTAGCTAACACAGCTGCCGCCGCTGCTCAGGCTATCAAGGACGATTGCGAAAGCGACCTTGCCGAAGCCACCCCAGCACTGGAAGCTGCTCTCGCAGCTTTGGATACTCTGAAACCAGCCGACATCACCATTGTGAAGTCTATGAAAAGCCCTCCAGCTGGTGTGAGGTTGGTCATGGAAGCAGTTTGCATACTGAAAGGTGTCAAGCCTGAAAAGACGATCGATCCTAACACTGGAGCTGTCAACGAAGATTACTGGCCAGCATCTATCAAGATACTTGGCGACATGAAATTCCTCGACAGCTTGAAAAATTTCGATAAAGACAACATACCTCCAGCTTATATGAAAAAAATCAGAGAGAAGTTCATCAACGATCGTGGCTTTCAACCTGAGTTCATAAGAAAGATATCCACTGCTTGCGAGGGGCTTTGCAAGTGGGTCAGAGCAATGGAGGTCTACGACAGAGTCATCAAAGTCGTTCAGCCCAAGAAAGTAATGCTGGCCGAAGCTGAGGCGGAATTAGCAACTCAGATGGAGACGCTAAATCAAAAAAGAGCGTTGCTTCAGGAAGTTAGCGAAAAGTTGCAGGCTCTATACGACGAATTTGCGGAGTGTATGAGAGAAAAGAAAAAATTGGAGGATCAGATCGATATGGTTTCTCAGAAACTAGACAGAGCAGAGAAATTGATCGGTGGGTTGGGTGGGGAGAAATCCAGATGGAGCTCATTAGCGAAATCGCTTGGAGCTAGTTTAGGCAACGTGATAGGCGACGTTTTGCTATCTTCGGCAATAATTGCTTATCTTGGTGCGTTCACAATAGAATACCGAAACGATTTAATAACGCAATGGCACGGAGCTTGTCTCGAAGCAAAAATTCCTTGTGCACGACATTTCAACTTCATCGACATTCTCGGAGAGCCAGTGGAAATTCGAGCATGGAATATTTCTGGCTTACCAGCTGATAATTTTTCGGTAGAGAATGGGATAATAGTTAAAAACGCTGAACGTTGGCCTTTGATGATCGATCCACAAAATCAGGCAAATAAGTGGGTGAAGAACATGGAAAAAGAGAATAAATTGTCTGTTATAAAATTGACCGATCCAAATTATGCTCAAATTGTTGAAAACGCGGTGCAGCTAGGTTTGCCAGTTTTACTGGAAAATATTTTAGAAGAGATCGACGCTGTTCTTGAACCAATTTTGGAAAAGAAAGTATACGTACAACGTGGAATTGCTTACATAAAATTTGGCGACAACGTCTTGGAATACGACAAAAATTTTAGATTTTATGTTACCACTCGATTAAGAAATCCACATTATTTACCGGAAATTGTGGTAAAAGTGACGCTACTGAATTTCATGATAACACCGCAAGGTCTGCACGATCAATTGTTAGGAATCGTAGTGGCTAAGGAATTACCAGATTTGGAGGAGAAAAAAAATCATGTAATCGTCGAGGGTGCTAATAATAGACGAATATTAAAAGAAATAGAAGACAAAATCTTAGAAGTTTTATCAACATCGGAAGGAAATATTCTCGAGGACGAAACGGCGATAAAAATTTTATCTACGTCAAAGATACTTTCAGAAGACATTCAAGCCAAGCAAAAAATTGCAGTTAAAACTGCCGCAGAAATCGATCAAGCGCGTGGCAAATATCTGCCCGCATCCAGGCATGGCTCGGTATTATTTTTCTGCATCACCGAATTAGCCAACATCGATCCAATGTACCAATATTCACTCCCGTGGTTCATTCATCTTTACGTCATGGCGATAGCCAACAGCGATAAATCGTCAAACCTCGAATTCCGAATTCACAGCCTGAACACGTACTTCACAGCAAGCATATATAGGAATGTATGTCGCTCTCTGTTTGAAAAAGATAAATTGATATTCTCTTTCGTTTTGTGCATTGGCTTGTTGAGAGCAGAAGGAAAAATCGACGAGGATCACTGGTCATTTTTATTAACAGGTGGAGTTGCTCTAGACAATCCTTATCCCAATCCTGGCAAAACTTGGCTCACGGATAAGTCCTGGTCCGAGATAGTGAGAGCGAGTTCTCTAAATGGTCTAAGTCGTTTCAAAGAATCAGTAGAAAAACATAATGCAGAATGGAAAAAATTTTACGATTTGTTGAATCCTCAGAAACATACTTTTCCATCGCCTTTTGAGAATGAAAAAAATAGTCTTGAAGGGTTGATTTTGTTGAGGTGCTTAAGGCCTGACAAACTTGCGGCTGCGATTCAAGATTTTATTATAGACAGAATGGGGCAATTTTTCGTCGAACCTCCGCCCTTCGATCTTCAGGGATCGTATAACGATTCGAGTAATGTGACACCATTGATATTCATTTTGTCTCCTGGTTCAGATCCAATGGCTAACTTAATTAAGTTTGCCGAAGACAAAGGACTCACGAAAGCGAACCTCATGACGATATCGTTAGGCCAAGGACAGGGACCATTAGCTGCGAATATGATTAGGCGTGGAATACAAAGTGGCGAATGGGTAGTATTGCAAAATTGTCACTTGGCTGTTTCCTGGATGAAAGAGCTGGACGCTATTTGCGACGAGGTGATAATACCAGAAAATACGCACGCTAAATTTAGAATCTGGTTGACGAGTTACCCGTCTAAAGATTTTCCTGTCTCTATTCTGCAAAATGGAGTGAAGATGACAAATGAACCACCCAAAGGATTGAAGAATAATTTATTGCGTAGCTATTTGAACGATCCCATATCCGATAAAAAATTCTTCTATAGTTGTAAACAAATTGATCCATGGAGAAATTTGTTATTTTCTTTGTGTTTCTTTCACGCAGTCGTTCAGGAGAGACGTACTTTTGGTCCTTTGGGTTGGAATATTCCGTATGAATTCAATGAGTCTGATTTACGAATAAGCGTAATGCAACTGCAGGTGAATGAAAAAAAAATATTGACATAATATCGTGATATTTTAAATTATGGTGATTTCAGCTATTCTTAAACGATTATGAAGAAATACCTTTCAAGGCGCTTTTATATTTAACTGGAGAATGCAATTACGGTGGAAGAGTTACCGATGATAAAGACAGACGATTAATCAATTCTTTATTGAAAAATTATTATAATCCAGATGCAGCCTATACCATGAGGTAAATATTATTAAATATTCTTTAAAATTTTTATTTAATAATTAATGCAAATTCCATTATAGATACCCACTTTCAAAGAGCAATATATATTATGTACCTGAAAACACAGATTACCCTGCATGTATCGATTATATCAAAAGTCTCCCTATTACACAGCATCCTGAAGTGTTTGGGTTCCATGAAAATGCTGATATAACGAAGGATAATAAAGAATCGATGGAAATACTTTTAGGGGCTCTTCTGACGCAACCCCAGATATCTGGAGCTGGCGCAGAAAGAGATACAGATACAATTGTATTTAATTTAGTCAAAGATATTTTATCTAAATTGCCAGAACAATTTGATATGTTAACGGTTGAAAAAAAATATCCAGTGCTTTACATGAATAGTATGAATACTGTTCTTCGTCAAGAACTTATTCGATTCAACATATTGACCAACTTAATTAAGCGTACTCTAGTGAATGTTCAAAAGGCAATAAGAGGAGAAGTATCCATGTCATCCGATTTAGAAGAAGTTTATAACAACATGAGTATAGGAAAAGTCCCTAGAACGTGGGATAAAAAATCTTACCCTTCTTTGAAACCATTAGGAAGTTATATAAACGATCTCATATTGAGATTAGAATTTCTTAAAGATTGGATCGATAATGATACTCCAGTTGTGTTTTGGATATCAGGCTTCTTCTTCACACAGTCATTTCTCACTGGTGTGCTCCAAAATTATGCTCGATCTCATAAAATACCAATTGATCATTTGGATTTTGAATTTGAAATCACTCCACATTTTACCACTATTAAGTTACCCCCTTCAACTGGAGTTTACATAAAAGTATTTTTACTTCTAAATACGTATTATTTATGTAACTCTAAAATGTATAAATATTAAATATAATTAATAACTATTTTTATAGGGTTTATTTTTAGAAGGAGCTAGATGGAATACAGAAACAAATCAGTTAGATGAATCCAAACCAAAGATTATGTTCGACACTATGCCAATTATATGGTTGAAACCAGGCAAAAAAGATGATTCCAAAATTCTTCCAGTTTATTATAGTCCAGTTTATAAAACCAGTGAAAGACGTGGTATTTTAGCCACTACTGGACATTCTTCAAATTTTGTTATGTATATCCTTTTACTAACAGACAAAGACGAGTCACATTGGATTCAGAGAGGCGTAGCTTGTCTATGTCAATTGGATGACTGAAATTTTATATTTGATAAATTGTAAATAATATTAATAAAAAATATTTATTTGTTGTATGGGTGATTTATACAAAAGAAACTTATTTTTTAACAACTGCACGAAAGTCAATTGATTTTACAATTACAGGTTATATATGATATAGTAGTTGATTCTTCTGTTTAAAATATCATTACTTATCGATATACTATAAAAAATTTCTAGTAAACATTCATTTTTTTCAAGCATACAAAATTGTATTGATTTCCGATAACATCATTAATGGTACGAGGAAACCATAAATATAACGAACTTGTAATAAACTTGTAACACTTACACTGGGCGAGAGTAGCGAAACCTATCTGTACGGAATGTAAGCAGTGATAAAATAAATCTTACTGTTGTGATGGCGAAAATTTAAAACTGACGCACGATATGGTACAATATATATACAATATATTGATTCGGCTTCTGCAATGTTTTCAAAGTCCAATAATAGCCGATGAAAACATACCGGTGGTATCTATTTCGATTAGAGTTGTCATTACATAATATAAACATATACTATACTCTTTTTAATTAATCAATACAATGAACGATATTGAGATAAAAATTAACGAACAATATTTTTTTACGAATAAAAAAATTATTCTGATATTTCTTATTCAAAATAAATTATGTAAATATTCAGAAAAAAATTCAAACGTTCATCGAGGCGCGCGCGCAAACGATTGAGTTGGAGCAACGATTTCCGTTTTCCCTTATCGGCCATCGCGAATTCGCGATATTCCGCATAAGTAGCAGAAGACGTGTGACCCGATACGCACATACAAGTGTGAGTCTACGTGCATGTGATTTTTTCTGCGTATTCTGCGTGAGATAATGTTGAACGACAACGGCGCGCCTACGTCGATGAGAAAAGCTGAAAAATACATAAAACACGTGGCGCATATCTGATTGGAATATTGGAAATAACGGATCAGAAGCAATCGCGACAGTGTGACTCGATTCAATTGCAATCGTATAACGTACTAGTTGTTAAATTTTCGTAAATAAATGAAGCAGGTTATGTGCAAAACCATGAAGAGTGCTGTGCTTATCCTAATTTGAAAGTGCCCGCCGCTAAAAGTAGCGCGCGTACTCGAGCGTCACGTGGTGACCACCCACGTTTCGGATTGTGGGTAAACAAGCGGAGAGGAGTGAGAGAAAAAATATTTGTACTCGACGAACCGTCATTCGCGCACTCTCTCTCTCCCTCATTCGCTACCTTTATCCGTCTCTTTCTCCCTCGCACTCGCTATCTGTAACAAGTCGAGTTTTTTTTCTGCGTTCCGAAACTACAAAAATTGTACGAAAGATTGCAGTGCGTTGAAAGAGGCTCTTTATATTGTAGAGCCACCGATTACCAATAAACGAGTCCGATACTCGTGGAGGTGCAGGCCGGCCATATTACGAGTGAATAAATACACGATATATCGCGTGTGTACGTGATTGTGTACAAGTGTTGCGTGCTCGAGTGATCGTCTCCTCGGCAGCACCTTCGTCAACGGTGCAACTTCCTTCTCTTTCCTCTCTTTATCTTTCGGCGTTTTTGACTTTCTCGGTTTCTCCCACCTTGTCCAATCGTACCTATCTCACTCGCTCCTTCGCTGGTTCGACTATCTCTCTTGCTCTCGTTCTTTCTTTCTACGACCGACCGTCCGTTCCTCTCGACGAGGATACCTCTCAACGGCGCTATGTCTTCGTACTCCCGGACTCAGGAGAGCGACGCGTGGGCCTTGCTGGCTCTTAAATCGGCACCGGCAAGTCCGACGAAGATGCAGTGGAATCCAGACGCGAAAGGTGCTCCCATAGCTCGTCTCGAGGGCCGAGAGTTTGAGTACATGGTTAGGCAACGGCGCATAACCATAGGCCGAAACAGCAGCAAAGGCGAGGTCGACGTCAACATGGGACACTCGAGTTTTATTTCACGACGGCACCTCGAGGTTTTCTACGATCATCCTTTCTTCTTTATGGTGTGCAATGGGAAGAACGGAGTATTCGTCGACGGTGTTTTTCAGAGGAAAGGCGCACCAGCCTTTCAACTGCCAAAGACGTAAGATGTATTTTTTTTACATTCCACGCGTGTTATCTAGTCTAAAAACCTTAACCTTCATAGTTCTCGTTCATAAATGACTTTATTATGAATTATTTTTTCCACTTTGTATTTATCTATTTCTTTCGCTCGTGTTGTTCGTTCGTTTACTTCGTTCGGTTTTTTGAACGAACTCAAATAATAAGTAAACATCAATAAACATGGGTCTCAATTTTATGATTGCCATAATGTCATTGTAACAATCTGAAGATAGTTCAATAAATATAATGGCATTGTTGAATTTTTATGACCTATTATTTTTGTTCATAAATCATATCTTTGTTTGGATCTTGCGCCTTTATTAGAATGGTGCATACTTTTGTAAATTATCGATTCAAAATACCAATATTTATAGTGAAGCGATATCTTACCAAATTACTACAATATTCTATATATTTGTGTATATAAATATGATAATATTATTGTTTTCTCTTTAATGTCAATATTCAAGGTATTTGTTTGTTCGGTAAACTTTCTCACATTTTTCTTATATTTACATTTATATCTTGATGTAAAGTTGAGTTATATTGTCATTTTTATTCAATATATTTCAATTTTCTGTTTCAGGTGTACGTTCAGGTTCCCAAGTACAAATATAAGGCTTGTGTTTCAATCTTTAGTGGACGAGCAGGAGCAAAGTAACGTTCGTGTAGCATCACCTCCTAAACAGAGGGCTCCGTTACCACCACTACGTATAAATATTCCTGACACAGGATATAGTAGTCCATTTCCCTCACCCACTGGGACAATTAGTGCTGCAAATTCTTGTCCAGCTAGTCCTCGTGCTGGTCAGGGTAGAAGGAACATTTCGGCGGATCTTCAAATGGTTGCTGCTTATGCAGCAGCTGTAGCTAATGATCCCCAAAATTCAAATATAGAAAGACATAATGAGGGAGGTCAAAGTTCCAGCCGCCAGATGAGTCCAGAGCCAGGTTCGGAACCTCGGTACAGGGGTAATGGAAATGCGGGCCCCAATGGAACTGCTGCTCATTATAGTCCGCCCAAAGATGACTCAAAACCTCCATATTCGTATGCACAATTAATTGTTCAAGCGATAGCTTCAGCTCCCGACAAACAGTTAACTTTGTCTGGCATTTACTCTTACATTACGAAAAATTATCCATATTATAGAACTGCCGATAAAGGATGGCAAAATTCTATTAGACATAATCTATCCTTGAACCGGTACTTCATCAAAGTTCCAAGAAGTCAAGAAGAGCCTGGAAAAGGTAGTTTTTGGAGAATAGATCCACAATCTGAAGCTAAGCTTATCGAACAAGCATTTCGAAGAAGGAGACAAAGAGGTGTTCCGTGTTTCCGCGCTCCTTTCGGCTTGTCATCAAGGTATATAAGATATATATTACTTTTATTCCTAAATTTAATATTATCTGTAACCTATATATTTTGTGATGTTTAACAGGAGTGCACCAGCCTCTCCATCTCATGTGGGTATGAGCGGCATAATGACTCCAGAATGTTTAAGTAGAGAAGGTTCACCTGGTCCCGAATCGTATCCCGACAGTAGTGTCCCATCGCCTGCTGGACAACTTACCAGTCAATCTGCTCCAGGTTCTCCAGGACATCCCTATGCTCCTTCTCAATCTTCACATAAAAATCGTTTAATGCAACAAATTACCGTTGTAACTAACGGAGTTAACAATGATACAGCACGTGAAGGTATAAATCTATACTAGCATATTTTTTAAAACATTAGTATTGTTGATGCTATAAATTTTATCTAATTATAGAAAAATATTTAGCACCAGGAAATGTGTTGGAAGAACATTCTTTATCACCAGCTGGCCAATATAGTCCAGCCCCTGTTATTGTACAAACAACATATAATTACAGGTGGGTAAAAAATGAATATGAAAAACAAAGCAGCTAGTTATGTTAAGAAAGAACTGCATTAATAAAAACCTTCTTAGTGGAAGCTTTATCGGTCCTGATGCCGGCGTTGGGGCTACTAAAAGAGTGCACGATGAATCGGATAGTTCACCAGGTTCGCCTGCTCCACTTGCCATTGTAGAGAGTCCAGAGCCAGCAGAACATCAACAGTCACAACAGCCCAAACGTCCACGTATTCACGACGCAGACGAACACTGAATCGTTAACCTAGTATCTTACTACGTAGGACATTGTTACATTACATTATTTGCTTCTCGCTAATACCACCAGCTATATTTCATTCATTTTTAATTCATAACTACTTTAGACTGCACATAAATAGTACAAAAGCTTCTGAAAAAAAAGATGAGTATTGGTTTACTCTAAGTTTACGTCATTACATAAAAACAAAGACGTTAAAATTTGTAATATTTTGTAGATTTTCGTATTTTATTATTTCTGGAGAGTGTTACTTTGAAATCATTTACAATTTCTATTATCATTATTTAAAACCGTTATTGATAAATTTTTATGATGTTTCACACTATTAATTACCATACTGTACTAACTTTGTACTGTATCTTGTTGATTCAAATCATTCTACATTTTTAGGTCTTAATGTAGGTAATGAAATATTTAAGCTTTTTCCTACTTTAGAAGATGAGATTTTATCAATTAGTTTAAAAATTATTCAAGTTAGATTGTGAGTGAGTTACATTACGTTTTATAACGTACTGTGGCACTGAGAGTATTGAAATAGTAGTGAATGAGATATTATGTAGCCAATCTTGCAGTACAGTCAGTTATTTTTTTACAGTACCAGTTTAATCATATCGTTTTGATGGAAAGAAAGCGAAGAATTCTTGTACAAAAATTATAATATATTTTTTTCATATTTTTAGTTTGGAATATATAAAAGATTATCAACATAAATTATTTAAATTTATAACGTTATTAATATATAGTATTTTTTTATTTTTTGCAAATGCGCGTTATTTTGTTGTGATATTTTTTGCTTCTGCCCATTTTATAAATTTGATAAAATTCCACCAACAGAGGCTTTTGTATTACTAAATAACGAGAAAATAAGCTGGAGCAGCTCTGAAATAGGATTCTCACTACATTGCCCGTTGCAAATAATCAAGATACTATGTTTGACTATGTCAGTTATTTCTAAATCACAATTACAGTGTGAAGATTTTAGTGCTTATAACGCCTACGTCCCGGTGATATGAAAGACAAACAATATGTATTTAAGGAAGTTGTTCTTAAACGTGCTTATACAAGTCCGCATGCGGAATTAAATACAGTTTTGTAGAATTATAGGTATGTGTTATCGAGCACTAGAACTTTCATTTTATAAGATAGATGAACTTCACATATATCTAACTGCACATGCATAAACGCATGTTATATTTATTCCTCATCCCCTGGTGAATCTAGGGTTGAGTTATATTTGTGTTTAACGTCAGGGCTAAAGATGTGGTACCTACTAGTGCTATTTTTAGCGTGTAGGCGGATGTAAATTTACGAAATGTTCGTTAGCCGACTAACAAGCAGAATGTAAAAACAGGCAGAAATGGATTAAAACATAGAGAAATGACAAAGGGCGAAGAAAAATACGATGAATGAACTTTATACTGTAGAAAACGAATAAATCGTAATTATATTGGGAAAGAAAGCAATACTTTTGTTACGACGTGGAAATATATGTAATATGATTATTGAAAGGCGAGTAGTCATGGGCGATGAGAAATATCGGATGTTTCTGTTATCAAAGGGATTGAAAATTGACACGCTGTGTAAGCAAAATACGAGTAACAAGAAAATCTCTAATGTTGTCTTTTGTTCACACGGCTTGTTAAAATTTTTCAATAGTAAGAATATCCGAGGTTACTTAATGTCCGTAGCTACATACCTTTCCTACTTTAGATCTATATGTAACACTTAACGGACGGGCCCCGTAGATTTACGTTTTTTCGTAAAAACGTAAATCTACGGGGCCCGTCCGTTAAGTGTTAATAGCAATTGGTATTTGCTGCATTAGTAGCAATTAGTTAAGAAACAATATAGAGCTGGAACAAATGTAGGGGATTTAATTTTCAATTTAAATAGTTCGTTTCTCACGTAATTGTAGCATTCTGTAAAATAGACTATACATGTAATATGCATTTTAGAACGTAATAATTTTAAAAACAAAAAAAAAATTTGTTTCCGTCTGATTAACACTACTCCGATAGAATCTCACTTTCCCTTTATAAATACGCGATGTTTAAAATAATACGAGAGCTTCGAATTGAGTTGAGAAATATGTGATGTGTACATACATATGTTATAGAGCTCTAAACAATCATTCGAATTCAATTTGTTCGTAATGATGAAATGACGATTTTTTCGAAATTCGTACACGAACACTTAGTCATATTATGTATGTATGTATGCGACGTAGCAGAGTAGGTACTTTATTATCGGATTGTTGTCGGTGTAACATCGAATGAATGCACGGAGTTATGGGGATGAGGTTTATTACTGTTATCTCCAAGTATATTGTACCGTTATCTGCTTAAATAAATGCGGATGTAACGTGCGATAGGAATTCGTATGAGGAAGAACAAATTTAGTGCTATGAAGTGATTTTTCTAAATATGCTACAGAGACACAGTCCTTATACAGGACGATCGACAAACGAATAACAAGAACAAGAATGAGGATTTTCCCCTCGGTCAGAGTCCCTTACCTCTAACCAAAGTTCCCGAAATCCTCTTGTCCTTAGCCTTTTTGATCGTACTTGTACTATATAGTGCTAAAAAATCATGATTCACATATGATTTTACGAAATATATGAAAAATATATAATGAATGATATGTTAAAAAATGTGGGGTACTCTGAGTTACCCTTGATAATTCTTACCTTAGGTCCCAAGAAAGAAAATTTTCCCACCCTATCGATCCTATCCCTATCCCATTACCGAAACTCCTGAATAAAGGGGTACCTCAGGAAATGACATTTAGACTTTGTATAACGACACAATAATAATAATATACTATATATTATAATATGCGTAATTTCTTCGCAGGCAAACAGTCCTTGATCGTCGTTTTCTAAAGAAATTTATATTGCATCAAGCGATCTCTATTTTTCTGACTGTTAGGCTTAAAAACGGCGGATCATCTAGGATTTTAATTCATGCGAGATAGTTTGAGAACACGCATGATCTCTAATACTGTTTTGTGGAACAAGCAATCGATAAAGAAAACTAATAAATTACTTTTATGTATACCACGATCGTTTGTATATTTGAGATCGAGTAAAGGAAAAGAAAAGTCTTGTTTGCGAGAGCGTGTCATTTTATATTATCCGACACCCGAGTTAAACGAGATTTCACTTTTCGTATCGTATCGTTACAGTCAGTACTTGACGAAAGAAAGTGCTTACGATATCGTCGTTAAAGCAACTATTAAAGGGAATGCAGGCAGTGTTGGATAGGTTACTTTAAAAAGAATTATATAGGCATACAACTTAAAAGTATTTATACAGTGTATCGGGTATACGACCCGCGTTGTTACAACGAATTTCGTTTCGAATTATTTCATTGTTAAAATATTATAGGATCTTATAGGATATTATAGTTGATGTAAATTGTTTACTAAATGATAAAATTAATGAAATATAAAGATTAGTATTTAGGATTTTTAAATATGCGGTACGATCGAATTCATTTAAATACAATATCGAACGTATCGCGTGTACAATAATATTTTTCATTACATGCAATTATTTATCTAAGATAACAAATAGGTATTTTTTTTACATGTGATTCAATGGTGAACTTTATTTCGATAGGCATAAACTATTAACGTAAATGCTATCCAACACTGCTAGCGCTATTTTGCTAAGTATTCGATAAAAAGTATTTCTCTAACGCTTATATCGACAAATGCGGCAGGCTGTATAAGATGATTGTACAAAAAAAGAAGTGATCTTAAGTCGAAAAGATCGAATTGATTTATATCGACCGACGAATGTGACTAAGATCAACATGATAATTCTGTTCGCCTGCGAAACAGAAGTGAGTCATAAAAAAATTAATAATAATAATAAATAATGATAATAATCAGTGAATTGACTGGTATTTACTGTAATCATGTAGGTAATGAAATGATTAGTTATTTACTTCTGCCATTGGGGCTGACGAAACGTGATTTTATTTTCTCAAATGAGTCGAACCGATTACAAATTTATAGTAGATTTTAAAGCCCACGTTATACAATCAAAATTACGTGTATAAGAGATGAACAACTAAGAAGGACAAACGATTAGGGGTTTATAAACGAAAGGATTTTATGTCATTTCTTATTCCTGTCTTGTTTTATTTCGTACATTCTTATAACTTTTTTTTTAATATCTGTGTCACGGGCTTTGTATATATATATAAAAATAGAAATGAAAGATCATCTATGAAATATAAAAAAAATATTATTGTAATTACGACGCAGCTCGTTTATATTATTTTAAATAAGCTGTCACCGCTACCGCTATTCACACGTTACACTACACACACGTAAACAAAAATCCAATGATTGTACTACGAATGGATAAAACAGAAGCAAAGTGATAATGATTAAAAAAATTGTTAATGACGCGTAACTCAGTGCTAGGCAAGGAATGAATGCGAAATAAAAAAAAATGGAGATCCTTGTGGGCTTTCGGAGGAATTTGGAAGAAATATATATAGATTCCGAATAAAAACCGTCTATTTTTTTTCCACTGTCCCAGTTCACCCTTCTAGTACGATATCGCATCCGAAATTGCCTCGACGGTACGCGCAAGACAAAACAAGCGGGGCTGGTGGTCGTCGGTAAGCTCGGCCGAGAAACTCCGCAACACCTCAAGGTGCTACTATTAACGTCAGACACAACGTGGTCCTAGTCAAATTTACCAGCCGGATCGTCCTCCGCCAACCCGAACTTCCCGTCAGTTCAATTACCTTTTTCATCGGGATGTTTATTATTTCGACTAGTTTACACTCCTCCCCTCGACACGAAAAGTGGGCAATTCAAACCGCAAACAAAGCTCGACGATTTTCAGTCTGTAAAAACAACTCTGTTTTCTTCTACTTTTGTTTTCGCATTAGAAATTTCAGCGCGGCGATTTACATTTTACGATGACGATATAGAGGCGGATCGGCAAATATTGGCAATGAGCTCATCGATATCCCAGCGGCGAGCGAGAAACGGGAACGCGTCACCGCAGAGTGTGGAGCGGGCGCGCGCGCGCTCGCATCGGAGTTATGGCAGCTGGGTCGCACGCGGTCTCGGATGCGGCTTAAATTTTAACAAGGGAAGGCTCTCATCCCCCGCCGAGCCGCCCGATACCGAGAGCTTGCGGCCTGATAGAATCAATTTCGCCCCCGTAGCCGGTTAAGCCTCCATCGCGCGCGCGGTGCCCCCTTCCCAACGCGAAATACCGCTCTCGTCTCTTCCCATCCCCCCGCGTTATGACGGAATTGCATTTAATACTTTACACGCTGTCAATCCTGCATTTACTCCGCGGAATAAATCTACGGATGCGATATATTTATTAGTAGATGTAAGACTGTACGAAATTTTCTGCTTCGCAAGCTCGATAAACAAGAGGTCCTATACATTTACGCGAAAATATTCGAATCCCGGAGTCGAAAACGAGTTCATCCGGTCTAAAGTTTCGCGGATCGTGAAACGCGTTTGCCGAGGCATTGACGAGCTTCGTCCTCTTTACAATTGGGTTCGCTTTTCGCGAGAACACTATGTACAAAAGAAACCAATCGGTGGAGTCAAGCTCGCTATTACATACGCCGGGTCGTCTTCCGCCGATCTCGAGAGAGGTGCTGACCCGAATCGCGTAGAAAAGACGGTAATCCCGAAACGGCGAACAATCGATCGATCGAACGAGAAAGAGAGAGAGAGAGAGAGAGAGGGGGGGGGGCGAACGAGATATCGACGAAGAAGGAGGATAATGGAAATTAGAGTACAGATTATCTTGCGGTAATGAGCTTTTGCAAATACGGTTTACGGCTCCGACGGTAATAGTCTTGGAGAAATTTATTCGAATCGAAGCTTCGTCTCGAACGAGCGGGATCTGTTCGCGCGCGTGGCCACAATGCGAGAGCGCGGGTATATATGTATAAAATGGGAAACGAGCCGTGGACCTGTTGCTCGTCGCGAGCGAGAAAAAGAAGAAATATGCGCGGCCCGTATTATACGACGAAACTGGCACGACGGACAAATAAATTTATCTCGCGCTCGCGTATACCAGTTCGAGTTTGCACGAGTCGAGCGCGTTGGACGCTCGGGAGCTCGGACACCCGCTCCAACGTATCATGGAAATTTTCACGATTATCTTTCCTGTAATCCTTACGATCTACTTTTCATTGGCTATCGTCGGAATTCTGAACTTTTGAGTTTTCAATTTTCTCTTACCTACACCGACGATTTACTTTATTACGATTCGACGATCGACTTTCCGGTAGTTTTAGCGATACACTTTCTTAGACGTATCGTATCGATTTGGTATAAACCGAGCCGAGCTCACGTACCTCGGTTAACCATCTCGCTCGCGCTAAGGCTCGAGCCTGTGACAGCGCTGGCTCGCGAGGACCCGACCAGTCGTCCGTTCCAAGTTCCGAACGTCTGGGAGTCGTCTGGTGCCGTTTCTGACCCACTGACGTCTAACGACGCGTTCGTGCCGTTGCGCTCTTCTCCCCCGGTTCGTCGACCCGCGACAATCTCGCTATAAATTTTGGAATTTCAACAACTTCCCGAGTAAGCGACGCTCGACTGTACAGAATTCACTTTGATTCGAAACTTCCGTATCGCGTCGAGGAGCCCGCTGACTTTGTTCAATTAAGTATTAATGGACGGTACGTGTCGCTCCCGTTCGCGGGGGCCGATTTCTTCGCGAGAGTATCGCCGCTGGTGCGCGATCGAAGTCGATTACCGCGAGGTCGACGTCGAACCTGACAAGTGCCGATGGCGCGGGGACGAATATTAATAATTCAAGCGTAGCCTCTCGCAAAGCCCCGAGTCGATACAACTTGGCCAATATGCTAATGCCTGTGCCCGATAGTGTCAAATTAATCTCGCGCGCGGCTCCGGAAAATATTACGGGGAGGGACCTGGTCTAGAAAATTCAAAGCATCGATTATTCAAGATATTCTACATTGGAGGAGTAGACGCTCGAAGGGTAGTTTGAAAATTTCGAAACAAGATTCTTTTGAAAGTTGTCAATTTTGTAAAAGTGTAACGTACTGTGTTCTCCTTCTTCTGAAATAGAGTAGTTCTCGCCTCAAAAATATAGCAATTATTCTTCCAATGACGCAAGAGCGACATCGATTGATCCGCGAGAGTTCAAAGCACCTTAGCTCGTATTGTCCCCGAACGGTATACGCCGGAAGCGCGGTAATACGGCGCCTTTGTCCGCTTTCCTCTCGGTCCGTGTTTATTTCGGATTACGAGAAAGACAGTGAACACTCGGCGCGTCGTGTGTATACAACGCCGACCGCGAGCGAATGGAACGCTCGGCGCGAAAACCGCGCGTCCCGCTTGTTTGCCGCGAGCTAACGATCGTCTCTACAAACGCGATTATAATTGTCTCGACTTTGGGCCAAGTGTACACTTCCTTTCCTTATTCATCGCGACGAGGCGCGTTCGCGGTTACACAGGGTGGTCCCAAACGATGATTTTCAAAAAATTTTCAACTCGCTAACTTTCACTGATTTCTCTTTTTTTTTTCGAGTTGCTCAGATTGTGAAAATCTCGACGATTGAATTCGGGGGAGATGCAATCACAGAACCAGGATACGTTCTCAGAGGATATTTCTCACAACTTGGAGATAACTAATCGGATTCCCGAACGGCGAATTTTATTCGATACTTGGAATCCGTGCGGTTATTTTGGGACACTCTGTATATTCCAGTTAACATTGACGATATCTCGCGAGGGAGATATATTTTCGTTCGCGGAGTCGAGAACGTTGTCGGGATGACGTCGAGAGCCGGTAAATCGAAACGGACAACCGACGGAGCCGATGACGTTCGACGGGAATACGATCGGGGTCGGAACTGAGCAAGAAGAGAGAGAGAGAGAAAGAGCAAGAGAGGGGGTGTTGATTCGACGACTGAGAGGCAAATGGTAACCGAAAGGGGTGGTTGGGAGTATGACACTTGAATTTAAAAGCCCCGGGGGGTATTTGCACGGCGTGTTTTCCTTGGCGAAGACCAGAAGACGCCCCCTCCGGCATCGAGACTACAATCCACCCCCTGCCTCCACCCCCTCTGCCCACTCTATCCTCCTCTTTCATCGGTTTACCAACGACACTACCTTCCTCGAGTAATTTAAAGACAAACACTCGACTGCTTTTCCTCTTTCTCGTCTCGCGTTATTCGCTCCGCGTTCTCGGAACTTCAATGACTCGCGCATCAACGGAACGTCTCCCGGTTGATCGCGATACCTCGATATCGTCCACGGTAACGATGATCTTGGACCTCGAGTCGGAAAATTTCATTGGTTTCTCGTCCGAATTTTTCATAAATTCGAAAATCCAAGTTAACCTACTCTTTTAGTATTGTTCCGTATTTGTATTCGAATTTTTTCGAATGCAGAAGTCGTCGGGGTCGAAAAAAATGAAGACAATTCTCGGAATTATAGTCGAGTTCCATGCGGCAGCTCGAGGGTGAAATTCGCGAGTATTGAGCGAGTATTCGCGCTCTCTGCGGCATACGTAGCGCGATAAATATCATCGGATTTCGCTGAGAATTTCGATATAGAGCGCGATTATCGGAAAACGTTTAGAATCGTCGAACATCGCGGACTAAAAAGCCTCGAGTGTAATTTCGGCCAGGCCGCGCCGTCGATGTAAATCGACGCCCGGGACGCTACGGGACGGACGATTCGCGCGAGTTGGAACGTTTACGACTCTTCTTACGCCAATCCCGGTACACACTCGCGGGAGGACAATTCCGAATCGGACCGTATAAACGCGATAGAATCGATCGCAATCGAATCGGAAATCGTTACGACGTTTCTCTTCGTTTCACTCTCGCCCTCTCCCTCTCGCACGTATAACGGGCTTACCTATCTGCAGAGACCCTTAAATCTGTCGACGTTGAATTGCCGCGCGTTGCCCGATACCGACGGGTACCCATTAAAGGCGCGTTTAAAAGACGCCGAATGGATCGCCCGGCGGCACGCGAGCGTCGACGCTCGCGAGTTTGTTCTTCGCAAGGGAGGGAGGATTGATTCTTTATTTGGCTTTCTCGGGTATTACATGTGATACGCTGCAATTATTTGGAATTTAGATACTTTCGTCTGTACACTCGGTGTTCCCTTATGCTCGACTTGCCCGCATAATTTTAATTCGGACTAAATGTTTGAATTAGCACAATTCAATTCTAGAAATTTTTTATTTATAAGAGTACATAGCAGCATCGAGAGATTGAGAGCGAGAGGGAAGAGATTTCGGCGCAAATTGAATCGCGATACTTTTCCAGAGCGATGACTCGAAATTTCTATAAATCGGTGGCATTGTCTCGGGGAAATTTGAATTTGGATGGTTAACGCATTACGAGGGTAAATTGTTGACGGGGCGAGGTGGCGGTGAAAGCCGGGCGAAGGGCCGAAGGGAGGGCTCGTTAATGTTAGCCGAATTACCCCGAAACTTGGTGCGCGGGGAATGACAGCGCGCGAAATGGGAGCGAGAGGAGGGGAGGGAGGGTATATACGTATATACGTCAAGAGAGAGAGAGAGAGAGGCTAGAAGATTCATGGAAATTCCACGAGACGGGCCGGCATTTCTCTAACTTGGCGTCGCGTTCCCTTTGTCAGGTGGGCTTTTGTGTGCGTAAAATGTGTACGTGTGTACGCGCGGGTGTTACGTCGGCGAAGTTTCGGCTCACGTAGAGAGACGTGGAACGTCGTAGTGTAGCGCTCTCTCGGAAGAACCACGAGGGAGGCTGCCTCGGCGCCAGGCAATTGTTAAAACTTGGCAATATTCCGGAATCGAATTATTACCACTCGCTCGCTAGACTCGATTTCACCCCCCCCC
>NCVS01000947.1:108562-119950 GCA_003055095.1 Goniozus legneri | reverse complement strand
CCCCCCATTCGGATCTCTTTGTCTCCCTCGAAAATAATACGAGAGAGAAAAAGAGAGCGCGATTGTATCGGATTCTTCGATGTCGAGAACCAATCGATGAACGAGCTTCGTCGAAGTTGAGGCTGATTGTTGGGCTAAAGACATCGTCGTGAGAGAGAGGGTGGGAGAGAGGGAGAGAGGATTGAGCTTCGTTCGAATGGGAGCTATTCGAAGCTCGGTGATGGCACTTGCCGCTGATTGTCCCGCTGACTGCTCTCGCGATAACGCGTTAATACCGAGACTATACTGCACCGATTGGTGACGAAATGTATGCACCTAGGTGAAACAGGCTATGCTCTCTGTACTGTGCGCAAATTAGAACGACTAATAGGACTTTTGGTCTCCCTGGCCATTATCCGCGTGGAAATTCACGGCAGGTGGGAGTTTGGCGATGGGAAACGGGCTCTGGTTGTGGATGCGCTTTCCCAACGAGCCGTATGTAAGCTGTTTTTAAAATTACCGAGCCTATCGTTAGGCAATTACATGAATTCAGTGATATTATGCATCGCAAAGCTCTCTTGTACCTATTTGATAATTTAATTTATGATTACTTTCTATACTTCTCGAAAAAATTAAAAGAATTTCAGTATTAAAGCTATTAGCCAGTTTTTTCAAGTAACATAGGGTAAGGTGCAATTGACAATTACATCTTTTTAATAAAAATTATGTTTATTCGATAATTATAAAAAGCAAGGATGGTTCCGATGATTTTATACTCACCTGATGCATAAATAAGAATATCGGTCTGGAACAATTTCGGAGTGAAGTTGATTGTAGGTTTATCGAGATGGGTTAGGATCGAATATAATTTTCGGAATTACGAAGCTTAAGCACGATCGAAGACGGTCTTGCGGCCGTAACCGCGAAAGGTGGTAGTCATCCCACACGGCTAATTGAGCGGCCGTAATTCCTCGCGGGACTACGAACAGGCGCGCCCGATCGCCCAGAACTTCTCTCTCGGGTGCTCTGTTGTCTACCCTCCTCCTCTTCTTCGTACCTCTTGTCCAAACTATACACCGAACGATTCGGTGCCATTTCCGTTGAATAGCCACTCAAAGATTAACGGCTCAAAAATTTTACTCTCGTCGATACCGTTCGACAAAGGTGCTTAGAATTCTTTTGTAAAAATTTTACAATTTTGAAACAATTCACTTTTTATAAGCTTCGCTCAAATTTTTCATCGAGTATATTTTGATATCGAACTTCGAAGCGTACTCGTTCTCTTGTCGACGCTCGCGTGTTATGCTTTACCTTCTTTCGCTTTTAAAGTGTTTTCCGTTCTCGCGGGAGCTCGGAATATCGCATCGACGAGTCTCAATGCGCTCTCTCGCAATTAATGGAAGCGCGCGACGGGTGAAAATGCTTCTTGGCGGGCGCGGGTACGGAAATTGGACAAAAGACCGTCTCGCTATAAAAGTCAGGGCTGAAAGGCTAATGTCTTGCGGTGTATAAATGGGCGAGCGAGCGCAACGAGCGAAGACAAAAATACGTGAAACGGAGGTTAACGCTCTAATTTGCAACTTAAAAGGTACCGTCGGTTCGTGAGGTTGCTTCCGCATCTTCTTATATACTGGGTGTCTCAGAATATCAAGAAAATTCACAATATTATTATTGATATCATTATGATATCTTAAAGTCTCGAAATATCAAATAACTCTCGTGTAAATCAAAAGCATATTGACACAAGTTTCACTCAAAATTTATTTTAACCACACGCATAAATTTGAGAGTCGCTTTTAGTTGGCTGCAGAAAAACTGACAACTCAAAAACCGCGCAGCGCACACAAAAATAAAACAGGAGTACTTCGTTTGAAATTTAACGAGCTGTTTACAGCGGGTAGTATTGTACTTACCGTAGGAGAGAATCCATTCCGAAACACCCTGTACGTATACGTAGACCCGGAGTACATGTGTATCAAAATGGAGCGCCATCTTAATGCGTATATGGATGCATGTCGCGCCGAGAGCGAGGAGAAGGGGACGGGGCGCGAATACAAAAAGCGATTAAAAGCTTAGTCCCAGCTGCGAGAGGAAGCCGTTTATATATTAATCCTTGTTTAAAACTTCATTAAAGGACCGACGCGGATGGCGTAGGACAACGCGACGTTCACCGTGAGCGGTTCGCTGGGAGGGTGGAATCTCCGGACGATAAATCATTTCGATAATCGAGATGGAGCTATCGCTCGGGCTCCCCGAAGGCACTTTTCTGTTTCGCGACGGATTTAGCCCCGCTCTTATCTCCGACAGTCCCTGCGGACTCGGCTATTTTAAAAGGAACGTCTTATGTACGAGTTGCATTTACATATTATAACGTGAGCATGCATATTACGGTGCCCTGAGCGAAAGCAAAATTGTGAGCGCTCTCTCTCTCTCTCTCTTAGAGTTACTTACCGTATTTGACCAATTATTCAGTGCTCTACTCGACTGCATTCGTTAATTTGGGAAAATGCATTCCCGATTAGACGAGTGCCGAGAAAAAATGATTATCTCGCGATAAATGATGTCGAAAAGAAAAGTAAAATTTTAGTTTCCAATTTCTTCATGCCGCGTTGCGGGTTGTCAAAGAATTACGTATACTAAAAATTTATTCAAACTAATTATTTTATCTTTGTTTTCTTTAAAGTTTTTCATACTTAAAGGGGAAGTGTGCAGATGGACGTTAAAACAGGATAGTTCAATTAGCCACAAGGCCGATCTTTATTAGTAAAAAATATAATAATTATCGTTATGTATAATATATATATATATATATATATATATATATATATATACATACAGATGTATATATATATACAATCACAATTACGTAGTAATAAGATATTCGTTATACCGTCAATTCAATTTAGTCGTTACGTCGCAATAACATATTAATAAATGTGTTTCTGTGTACAGCACATGCCTCGCGCATGTGCATCTCCCGCGTGTGTTCTCACGTGTGCATATCGTCTAAAAGATTGTCTAAGAACTACATAAACACCTTTTATATGTACAAGCAAGTGTCTTTATCACACTCAAGGCTTATTAAGTCCGAGAAGGAGAGACAGAGAGAGGATAGAGAGCAGAACTGTCGATCCCAGGACGCTCGTTCGTCGACGCAATCGCGTCGTCGAGTGTATATGAAAAAAAAAAGGAAAGAGAAGGATGTCTCGTTGCAAATCCCTGCTGCCGTTTTCTTCTTACTCCCGCTGCCCGGGAGCGCTCTAGGCGCATTAAAAGACTGACGAGATGTCTCATCGTATATACAATCTCGCGCTCTCGAAACACTCGCTGGGGAGTTCTAATGTGCGATCCAGGATCGGCTCGAGGGGAGAAATTTACGATTATAAATTCAAAATTTGTGTTTCGGCTTCACCCCGAGTCGAAATTTTAATTCCGACCTGAATCTCAAAACTATTCTTCTTTTACTTTCTATTCACACGAATTTAATCGAACGGATTAGAGGTGCAGATTGGGGCTTAATTTTCACAAAGCGTATGACTATTGTGAGTTCACATCGGAATTAAAATCGACTGATCTCGATCGTAGAGGATACATCGAAGACTCTCGAGTCTTTCGCGCTTTCGCGAAGGTATGCGATATCGATTCGTCGAAAATGGGAAAAGTGGTTTAAGAATTTTCTCGTTCAGCGAGTGTAACGCTCGGCCAATCCGACTCGTTAAACGAATTCACAATGCGATCCGACGGAGTCTCGCGCGGTACACAAAACGAGGTAAAACTCCCTCGAACTGCGGATTTGTTCTCAGTGTCCAGGCGACTTTCTATGTGCACGTGCGCGCCAGCGCCCTCGGCTCATTAAGCTCTAGCTTTCGACTTTCCGCTTCGAGTTGGGCTCACGCGAGCGAGCAGCCAGCCTGGGGTGAGGGAAAAACCGAGGAATTTCGTCCTTTATGCTCGTAATTCGAGACGGAGGTCCTTTGTAACGGGTCTCGGAGTTTTCGAGTGGCTTTAGCGCACATTCATTCGACTCGGTTCCCGCAATAAAGCGTTCAATCATCGTTATCACATACATCACGCCGATCCGATTAGAGAGAAAGTTCTTCGAACTATTCCCACGGAATGGAAAAATTAACGGAACCCGATTCGAGCAGGGATTGGTCAGTCGTTACATAGGGTGCTCCAAAATTGAAAAGGTTGTAAAATTTCGAGTGAGTATTTGCCGTTGGCTCGAATTGAATCAACAGATAGCGCATTGTGAAAAAAATGGAAAATAACGATTTCGTTCAAAATTTAATGAGCTGCTTACTCCAAGAAGGTCACGCCATAATTTTGGATCACCCTGTACATCGAATTTCATCGCGTTCGTTAAGCGAAATGCTCTCTCGCGGCATTGTTCGCGGCGACTGGTGCCGAGCGAGGAATCGCCGTTCGTTTCTAAACCCCTTGGTCTGCTCAATCCCTGGAATTAATTGTTCGCGTTTTCTTATTAACGCAAAACGAACGGCAGCGAGGTGGGCTGGGTGAAAATTAGCGCGCGACTAATGAGAATAATCGTTTCGACGTCTTTCGGTTCAATTTCGCGCGAACGAGCCATTCGCTCTCGTTCATGCGACGTTTAATTGAATGAGCAGAGAGACGCGTATTCACGAGCCATCGAGCTCTCGATAGAAATTTCGTGACTGCGTGCGCGAGCCTCGTTTTTTTTTAATCCGTTTCCTTTCGCGTTTTCAGCCAATTCGTATGACAAATAAATCTCTTTCGAAAAACGTCATAAGTAAATATCAAACTCGAACCTCTGGGAATTTCCCTTTCAAAGAGCACATTGATGGGTAACATAATAATCCGATGGAAAAACCTCCAACTCGTCCACAGTTTTGCACGGATGAAAATATTATTCGACGATATACGCCATCGAAAAACGCGAGAGCCCGTCGAAAAGCTGTTCGACCTGTACGTTGTGTCGACGATATCGATTACGTCGAAAAACGTTGTTATCGATAATGACGGTTTCCCTGACGATTGATGTACTCATTCTCATTGTATTGCTTCTTGTAGAGTAAAGCAGACAAACGTGCTTCGCTATTCCAAAGGTTGAAATAAAAATTTAAGTTAAATATCATAATAAATCATTAGAGCGAGCCAAATAGACTCGGGCCATCTTCAAAATGGCATATCTCAGATTCAATAGACGTTAATGGAAGTTTTCTAAAAAGTCACGTTGGTTTGATTTACTCTACGCGATATTGCAAGGTCCGGTTCTTTCCTCGAAGCTCATCGGTTTCGAAATTCACGATGTTCCATCAAACACGAGCGCGAGAGCGAGAGAGCTTCCAGCGACCTCCGACGATGAATTCTGCAAAACAAATGAAACGCCATTACGGGGACTGTATGGATATCGATAAGGATAATTTTTTATCATTACGCGGATATATACGGGCGGTTCGTTTTAATACACGCGAGTGAAGCGTACGCGCGGGTGGTGGGCGAGAAAATCGATGGTCCATCGTCGAGGATAATCCGTTCGAATAAATTTCTTTTTGCCCCCAGATATCCTTACGTCGGGCTTGATTTGCGATCCTTAAGTGTGTATATACGGCTCGCGCGTTATTGACCATTCCCGGGGCGTATTGCGTGCGAGTAGGTGGCGCGATTTCGGCGGCTTAGCACGTAGCAACCCCTCTCTCCCCTACCCCGGCTACTCCCCTCCCCGTCTCAGTGGCCGGTTGTTACGGTAATTGGACCGATCGTCGTGTTCGCGACGACGTGTGTATGTGTGTGTGTGTGTGTGTGTGTATGTGTACACATCAGTGTGCGTAATACGTGCCCCGCGAGAAAAAAGTACCCCTTAACAACCCAGAAGGCACTCGCTCCATCCACTCGTTCGACTTTAACAAGCGCGAGTTTCGCAATTTTTTCGTGCCCCTGTTCTCCCGTTGGTCGCGACGAAGAAAATTTTCTGTTCTTGTTTCGCTCGCTTGACCGATACTCGCGCAAATAAATATCGATTGGATATCGGCACTGTGTGTTTTTTTTCTCCCCTCTCTCTCGTTCCCACGCGCTCGCTTTTTCATCCATCGTAATACGAGCTTAATTAAATTCCCGATACGCGTGCCCACGCGCACGGATGGTTTGTTATCTTTCGCGGAGCCGGTGATTAATTAAAACCGATGTCCGGTATGTAGCTCGATATATGGCGACTGCGTACGGAACTGATACGGACGTCGAAAAAAATAAAAAAAACGAGCGTCCGTTTTAGCCGGGCTCGCGAGGGAAATTTTGTTCGACATCATCCCACTGCTTTTCATTAACGATGTACCGTGTTTCGTCTAAAAACTCGTTATACCGAATGAGTATCTTTTACGTCACCCGATGGTCGCAATTTCTCGACACTTATTAAAATTCTAATTGCAAATTCTTACAATATGGGTTAAAACATAGATACAACAATCTATACATCCTGTAATTCATTGTGATTACTGTACTTCAAACGTCTCTTTAAATAATTTATTTTAATTTAACGTGATACTCGAAATTTGTGTACTCAATTTTATTCAACGAAATTAAAACAACTTTGCACATCTAACGCAGGATGTTTGAATTTTCGTAGCTTTCAATGTCGATTATACAGATTAAGAAAAAAAAAAAAAATTATCCAATTTGCCCTCTCGAATTCCGGCCTCGAGCGTTACAAAGGAAATTGCTCGGATCGCTTTATTACACGCAATATCCGCAATTCTGCGTCGTCGGGGTGTATCGAGCGGGATCGATCGATCCGCGCGGCCCGGACGTTAAATCCGCTCCGTTCCCACGGAATTCGCCGGACGAGCGCAGTTCGATTTTCAACGATGAGAGGAAGAAAAAAGAACTCTTTGGGAAAAGAAAAATCGGAGAAAAGAAGAGAAGGAGTCGCGAGACGTTGAAAAGTTTGTGTGCTTAATTAATTAGGTACGCGCGGGTGAGGCCGTAATAAGAAGTTGCCGGAAAGCACCACCTGGCGAAGTTGTCCCGCTTCGATCCGCTGTAGCGCAATCAAGCAAACAGACTCTCGTCGTCGAATCCGGGTCTCCCGTGCGGCACTCCTGGAGATTCTCGGGCTGTCCGTGAGCTTTTCTGGGGCTTCCCCGCGAGCTTCGTCTCGCTTCGTCGTCCGGTTCCGGCCCGATCGCATCGACCTCGCGGGAGTTGTTTCGCGTTCTCTGTCTTTCTCCACCTCCAGAGTGTTTCGCAGACGGCTCTTTTGTCGCATCGCGCGAATCGCCGCTGAAAATTTCGAGCTGAATTTAAACTAAGCTACGCGCAACGTTCGTTTTCCAGTCAATCGTGTAAAAAATTTATTTTCCTATACTTTTGCAAAACTATTCGAAAAATTTATTGGAATTTCATTAAACGTACATAGTGTACGAGAAAAAACAACTTTTAAACACGTTTTTTAAATTTGCTCGAGAAATTTTTTACAGCCTGGAAAGGTACATAAGAGTCTTTTGCGTAGTCTTACTTACGTGCCAATATCGGCTCTCGCGCGATCGAAGCGAAGACGGCGTCCTCTTGCGCTCTCTTGCGCTTTCGTTACGTGTAACGCAATAACCATTAGGGGTTGATCGATGTTTTCTCGAAATTCGAATAAACTCCCGTTTTAACCCGCGTCGATAAAACTTTACCGAGACGTATATTTAATTTTCGCTCCTTTATCTAAATCAATTTACACGGCGAGAATTCTCAGGCGTTGTTCTCGAATTCGTTTCAACAAGAGCTGTATTTCTTCATTCGGGGCTTCTCGAAACATTGATCGAAAAAATCAACCGGACTTCAATTAGGTTTACGGTGTGTTTCCCGTCGTAGTTTGATACAACGTCGACCTTTGGCTCCTTCTTATCTCGGTAACTCGACTCGAGGAGTCTTTGTGCTCGGGAACCGAGACAATGAGGTTCGCGCGGGGGGTCGATAGAGCGAAGACGACTCGAATACAAACGGGTGACGCGCGCGTATCGACCAACGCAGCGTACCGGCAACGTACCGTCGACGTTTCGCGGTATAACGGCAGTGTAAAAACGACGCTAATTATTGTAACCGCGTTTTACCCTAATCAATATACATATCCTAAATTTACATATCTATATGTATATAATCTTATTTAAAAAAAAACGAACACAAGAACGGTGACGTTAGTCGGAGATGAGACGATTGCACTGGATCCCGAAACGAAACAAGATCGCCTCCCTCTCCCTGGCCCGTAAATGTCATTCGCAGTCGTAATTTGTAATACATACATATAATTATATATATATTTACACAGGGTGTCCAAGAATTCGTTATACTGAACAATTTGTAAATGTGAAATAAAATCAACGTACAATAAAAACTACGATGTTCGGCTTGAACGATCAGTCAAACGAATCTCTTGTTCTGCCTTTTTACTCTAAATTTCACAAGCTTATCGGGGTTGTTCTGGGACACCCTGTATATAGACGCACTTTAGTAGGGCACGTGAATGTCCCGCGATCTGCTGCGTCGTCTGCAGAGCCTGCACATGGCGATGAGGCAGGCGAGGCCGAGTAGAACGGCCAGACCCGCACCGAGGCCGGCACCGGCCCAGCCAGCCGGGCCGACGACGGAGTTGCCGTTGGCGCCAACTGGGCCACCGCAGGTCTCCACCGACTCGTCGTCTGGCTCGAGCAGGCTGACGTTGTGCGCGCCAGGAGGCAGATTCGGCGTCGGGCAATTGATCACTCCGTTGCAAACTAGCCTAGCTGGTATACAACCGGCGTCACCGGGACACTGAAATCCGCAATCCTCGAGCTTCTGCGTGTTGAGGGCACCGGAGCTGTCGCGCGGCAAATTGTACAGCTCGGTCCATGCGATCTTGAAGGCCGCCCTGGCCGGCGCCATGGTCCCGGTGAACTGAATAACAGCCACCGGCGACTCGTCCGCGTTGGACGGATCGGCCGGCGCTATCTGGGCCGCGGGGATGATCGGCATCTCCCTGACGAAGCTCACGTTCTCCCCGCATATGCCGAGGTAGGGCTCGGTGTTGCCCGGCAGGAATATCTCGAGCTTGCCGTCCTCGCAGCTGCGCGACGCGAATTTGATCTTGTCGAAGTGCAGCCAGAGATCTCGCTCGCGATTCACCCTCAGCTCCCAGATGCACTTGATGGATCGCGGGGGTGTCACGTACCCCAGCGCCTCGTAGTGGGGAAACTCGATCTCGCCGTCCGTGGCGGCCGGGAGGAGGGCCGGGCCGCAGAGCGGACTGTGCGCGAATTCGTATCTCGCTTCGAAGAGCGGCGCGGCCTGCTTGAAGTAGCTGGAGGCCGCGTGGGCCCCGTCCACCAGCAACTTCAGGTCTAGCCGGTCGCCGCGCGAGACCACCCGGAGGGGGGCCTGGTTGCCGCCGAGACGGCACAGGCAGTGACCCTTACCTCCATCGGGTCCCGACTCGCGCACAATCACCCGGTCGACCCGGCTGTCCCAGCAGTGACCGCACTGGGAGTACGGGTGCTCCTTGAACGTCACCCGCTCGACGGTCAGGATGACGCGCGCGTACAGCCGCTTGTCCGTGACGAAGCTGTACGTGCAGGAGAGGTCGGCCGGTGGATCGCCCGGACGTTTGTAGACCAGCGTGTTCAGTGGCGAACGGAATTTGCCAGCCGGGGACTTCCACGAGACGAATCTCTCGTCGCACTCGGTGCCTGGTGTACAAAATAAAGTAGTTTTAATTTTAAATTAACGAACGCTTTTATATGAAGAAAGAAAAATGGTAATATTTAGCATGCAACATAGTAGTCATTACTACGTTACATAGTAGCGATGACTTTTAAGCAACGAGAGTCATTTGACTAAGTAAATTTTACTAGGTAAATGGTAACGTCGGCTATAAAACCGACTCCAGTCGGGTGAAAATCATCGTTACAATTAACGTAGTAATGATTACTATGTCGCATGGTAAATATTAATTTTCTCTCTCCGTGTAAGATAAAGATAACGTATTAAATATCTGACTCCACTCTCTTTACCTTGTACTGGGTCACCAAATCTAGTCGCGTTGAAGAAATCGTAGTGGGCCCAATAATAAAGCGAGCTCCCTGAATAGCTACCAGTTTTGCTCTCGAACCTGACAAACAGAGCGTTAGACGTCGACACGAAGTCGTGCTTCTCCATGGGCTTGCTGAAGGTGTCGCAGAAGGTTTTGATAATACGCGAGTCGTCCGGCCAATCGGCGTCGTACAAGGTCAGACTCTCGCCGCAGTCGCCGTCGTAGGGTTGGATGGGCGACTCTATGCGATTGACGCGGAAGCTGGGAAAGTAGAGCCTCGCGATCTCGCCGGATCGTCCTTTGAGCAAATAAGTGCAGCTGGTGTGGGGCGGGTACCAGTGAGCCACCGAGAGGAAGATGCCCTCGGTGCCCGGAGCCAGGGACTCGCTGTTCAGCAGCCAGTCGCAGCTGCCGTTCTTGACCCCGGCGGTCTCGACGTTGCCCGGCCAGTTGCCGACGTTGAAGTGGAAGCCCGTGTTGAGCAGAGGACCGGCAGGCGACGTGACGAACTCCACGTAGAGATCCTGACTCGTCCCGATTATGCTGTAGGGGAACTTGCCCATCCCGCAGAAGGTCCCTATCACCGGGCTCGTCTCGTTCTTGCCGTCGTAGACGCGTATGTAGTCGTACGGGCAGTGCTCCGATCCCGAGCTGATCGGCCTCATCGGGCACGTCATTATGTTCTCGCACCGCTGGCCGTCTATGTTGAACTCCTCGTTCTCGATGTACAGCTTGATGAACGGCAGACGCGTGTTCAGCCGGTACTTGCAGTGCAGCGCGCGCGGATAGATGCCCGGATAGGCGGGACTCTGCACGTAGCAAGTTTGCAGCCGACAGTCGTTGAAGACCCGCTCGCAGTAACTGCCCGCCACGACTTCGCCACGTCTGTTGGGGTAGAGCTCGGGATGCGCGCCGTATCTCAGGTACACCTCGTACTGCTGCTCGGCCCGCGAGTCGAAACTGAAGTACGTCTGGTCCGTGAAGTTGTCGGCGTGAAAGAGCACCCGTACGAAGCTCGTCTCCGAGATGAACGTCTGCGGCTGCTCCGACTCGCCGCAGTAAACTCCTGGATCCTTGCGATTGCTCACCGATGTTTTAGTATTACCGTCTATGATCTGAAATAACGGAAGGATAGCTGTAGTACGATCGTCGTACGATCGTTCCAACGTATCGGGATTGTTCGTCAATTTATTACGGCTTATCGTTCGAGAGTTCTCTTCGGTATAACAATCATACTTTGTTCTCAGCGTCCGTTCGCAATTCCCGGTCCCTTAGTCGATAATAGCGTTGAGTAATTGCGAACGGCTCCGATGATTAAACGTAGAGGCAATTGCATTAGTCAACGGAGTAATCGCAAGGAGTGGCGCGTTAACAAACTCCCC
>NCVS01000947.1:54791-101784 GCA_003055095.1 Goniozus legneri | reverse complement strand
CAATGTTGTCGGGCGCTAATTAGGCGTTGCGGCTCGAACCGACCACAAATTCAATACCCCCGGTGTCGCTCCCGTGTAAACGACGATCGCGATAAGCCGCGCGGGATAAAGCGGGTCTCGACTCGGCAGATTAATAGACCCATTATAATCTATCCCCGCGATCAAAACGTAACACCCCCTCCCTTCGTCAAAGTGCGTATTCGTCTTTGAGCCGTCCCGAACGGACGAAGCGTCCGAGGAAATGGGAAAAGTCGGAATACCAATTAATAGGATTGGAGGAGAAAGATTTATAAGCAGGGTGGGGTCGAACAGTTCCGAAACGAGACGGAAATACTGGACGTAGAGGGGGATAAATTGGAGACGCCGAATACAGAGGCGAATAGACAAAAAGGTGGAGCGAGGGGAGGACGAGGGGGTTGGGAATCTGGTCCGAGTGAGATATACAGGGGCGGAAAGATAGAGGGCTATGGAATGCGAGGGGGCGCCACGAGGACCGATAATGTCGACGTGCCGCAGCTTCGTAGACGGGAGAAGGATTTATTTTCCTCCGGCCAAATCGAACTGGAAATTCGCGTGGGACGCCCATACGATACTTCCCCCCTTCTCCGCTTTCTCTCTCTCTCTCTCTCTCTCCCCCTTTCCCTTTCCCTCATTCTCTCTTTTCGTCTCGTGTACGGGTATATATTCCAGATTCCACGGATAACGTGTCCACTATTCATGAACTTTCTGCCCTTTGTATAAAATATTTTACCTCCCTTTGACCGCGAGATACAATTTTCCGTTTCGGAGAAAAATGTAGGAACGAAATAGTTCTCTTCGAGTTACCGCTGTTCGATCAAATTTACTTCATGCAAAAAATGTAAAAATGAATTTTATAATTGCAATAAATTTATACAATAAAAATAATTGAGAATACAAAATTAACAATAAGCGAGAAAGAATAAAGAAAACTACACGCTTAGTTAATGTGAGTCGCATTGTTCACAGAGAATTTTTCGAAATTTCACGAATCGCGTAGCAGAAATTCCAGAAACGCGATAATCCCTGTTAATCTTACGGATCGGTAAACGAGGCGTGAAGCTAGGAATTTGGCCGTATCGTCGAGAGAGAGGGGCGATTAAGACACACACGGGAATACGTATAGGCGGGTGACTCGTTGCGCGTATACACGGGAGGCCAGAGGGTGCGACCACGAATTTCAAGTGCGCCGGGTTAGTTGAAACCGCAACCGGCCTGTCATTCCCGCGCGGCATTAGTTAAAAGACACCCGACCCAATTTCACCAGGGTGCCCGAATTAAACGAATTCTTCCCCGAGAAAAATTTCCCGGCGAAATTTTTCATCTTGGCTAGATCCAAAAATTTGGTCAGTTTCTCATTCAAATTTATGTGGTTTCTCAATCTTGTTCAATATTTGTGCTCGAATTTTGTGTTTAGTAGTGTGAAAAGTTTTTTTTACAATTAAACAAGATGTTTTATTAAGGATGGACCATCGTCATTTTATATGTATATCCTGAATTGAGGCGAGTCATCGAATTTCAACGCGAAATCGTTCGTGGCGTGTATCGAGATTGAACTCCTCTTTATCCGTTATTCTCGTTGGGAAATGGTCGAGTCTGGGGGATGAGCGCGTTTTAAAGCCAGAACGTCGTAAGCACACGAAAGGAAAAGAAGTTATAAAACGAACGCTTAGACGTCACAGTCGTGTTTCAGCTGTCCGCCCGCGACGTACGTCCATGTCACATTAAAGTTTATTTCGTTTTCCTACCTCGGCTCTCTCTCTCTCTCTCTCTCTCTCTGTATTTCTGCATATGCGTAAGCACCCATACACACGTAAACGTGCGCGCGCGTGTTTGTTCCCTCCACTCCCCTTTTTTTCGTCTCTTTTTTCCGTTTCCCGTCGAGCTGCCTGGAATATTTAAGCGGTTGCCGTATACTGCGTGCGCTTTACGAAAAAATAGTCCCCCCGCACGCTGCTGAATAAGAACGCTCGCGTTTTGTAATATGCAATATGCGAAACTCGACTAGGTCGCGCGAAAATCATTTCTGCAGTCGCGCGTAATTCGCCGGATTCGCTTGGATTGAAGTTCGTGGAACAATTGAAACACCTAACAATTTCGCGATGCTGCCCTTCAAAGTTGCCGTGAGAATTTTCGTTTATTGAAAAACTAATAGTAATTTTACTAATAATAGATTTTTGCGATTTTTCATCGTTATTTAAAATATTTTTGAAAAGTAATACAGGATGTGCGTTTCATGCATTCTCAAACGACGATTCATTTGAAGAATGTCGAATGGTATTTAATTTGTTCTATCGAGACACCACGAATAAAACCAGCCGTATAAAGAGCAGACGGTTTTCGGTCGATTGAGCCCGTGAGAAGCATATTTGTATTTCGAGCAAACCTCAACGTTTTCTTCCGGTCACTTTGCCCTTTTCAACGAGTTCAATCGAAACGGTGCAACGATCGTTACACACCTCGCTCAGTGTTTGAGTTCTGCCCACGGACCGGACCAATCTCGATCTCAAAGAATCGGCCGTGCTCGTCTCCTCGCTTCAAAGCCAATTAAAATAATCCGCAGATGCGAAATCCAGAGGCATCGATTTCGGTCGAGTTATAAATTTCCCAGGAAAAGAGGCGCCGTTTCGCTCCCGTCGTGAAATATTCATAGGGATTTTCCGCGCTGGACACACGTGTGTTTTTTATTCTTCATTCCTATGGCTCGTCCATCAGCGGAAGTTCATCACTCGCGATTCTCGGTTAAATTTCGGTAATGGAAGCTCCGCGAGAGCCTCGTCACGTAGGGGCCTCTATTCCGCGCCCCTCCTGAATTTTTTTTCCGCTCCTGAATAAGGGACGAGCTTCGGTTCGTGCAAAATGAATAGAGAAGCCGAGCATGGAGAAGAAAATCGGGTACCCTCGACGATTATTCCCGGCCATTCGATAAATAAACCGTCGGATGTAAAGACGTAAATAAGGATGCCGCTCCAACGGATGCCACAAACGTTTCTCGTATTCCGTGGATATGAAAAATTTGCGGAATTTTCTGTCGAAAAATTTAGCGAAATTTCACCCGTCGAATACATCAAGATACGATAATGCGATATGAAGAGTACGCTCTCCGATGTTTGTTCGACGTCTTTTCAACTGGTTCGCGTGTTTGCCACGAATTCTCGTATTTCTATCTGAGCTGGGAGCAACTGTGTATTTTATCGTTGCCGAAGTTTCGCGTTACGCGATGCTTTATGCGGAGAAAGGAAAATCGAAGTAGAAAAGGTAAACCGCGAAAGACGATCGCCTAACAAGCCGATTTCGATAGACGCGAATCAAAATTACATTTTCGACCAGTTGCTTTGAATATTCAAGTTCAATTTCAAACTCTTTCTCATTATACCAAAGTGTAAAAATATTTTCCCGACGAAGCAATCTACACGAAAACTATCTTAATTATTTTTCGGAGCGTAAAAGTTTTGCGCTCGAAAATCTGAATGTTCGAGATTTTCATTTGGAATAAATTTGGACGGATCGATATCGGGCTCGAAATGGAACAAGAGAAAGAGAGAGAAAGAGAAAGAAAATGTCGAGGTCGAGTCGAAAGAGGAATGGGTAAAAGGCGGAGTCGAAAGAGGGAAAAGAAAAGTTAATAAAGAGATAGTATGGCAAAGAGCAGAGCTCCCAAAGCGGAATGAGAGTGGAATGCACACTCTTCGAGGGTTCGAGACTGTCTCTATATCTCTGAAGCAGCATTTGCTCTACGTCGTCTCGTCGTCGTTCTCTGCCGTCCTCGCCGTTAAACGTGGAATTCTCCTGCGTACAGAAAGAAATGAAAGAGAGGAAGACAGGAAGAGAGGAAGGGAGAGAGAAAGAGAGAGAGAGAGGCCCTGAAGGGTCCCGAGAAAAGAGGGATTCGAGATTCTCGATTTAATTTATTTCCCATCGCGTACGAAGACGTTTTTTGTTCCCCTCCCTTTTCTCCGCCTCTCGCGTTTGTCCTCCTCTTGTTCGACGAAACGAAGCGGACTTGGCGAGTCGGCTCGAAACTTTCATGGTCGAGGATCGAGAAAGGGGAGGAAAAAAGGGAGAAAACGTAGAAACGAGGGGTTTAATCGACGCTTGCGTCATTACGTAATCCCTTCGTTGGTAAAAATTGCTCGGGAACTCTATCCACCTTTATCAACTCCCGACTAATTTGTAAATGGATTTCCAAGGTTCGTGTTTAACGAGCCATCGCATCGACGTTTCTGACGCTTTGCTATTTTCCTCCCGTTTTGAATGGAATGATACATTAGCGATCTCCGAAAAAATTGTTTCTGCATAGAATGTCGGTGCAACATCTAAATTCAATTTCCCATGTCACAGGCTATGAACGTAACCGTTTTTCTCAACGCTATATTTTTCAAATAGACGTAGCGGATCACTCAACAAGGTTTTTCGTTACAGAGTGTCCCACTTCGTGAATTTTTTAATTTTCCATTACCGAGGTTCACCGTAAAAATACAAAATTAATGAAGGAATTTTTCATTTGATTTCCTTCATAAAAAGTTTATGAAATTCGTTTGTTTAATACTAGAATTACCGGCAAATTTTCCCGATAGCGGATTCCGGAATCAAATTGAATTTTAATGGTAATTGTGGTGTTAATTTCGCCTTTCTCTCGAATCAATGAAAAATTTTTTCGAATTCGGTAACTGGGCTTTATTGGAGTAAGCGTCTCGGCGTATTCCGTAGGTGCGAAAGAGAGGGACAGAAAGAGCGAGAGCGAGCGAGAGAGAAAGAGAGAGAGAGATAAACTAGAACGGTCCGAGCGTTTCGCACGTGGTGCTCGGGCCACAAATCCCTCGGACAATGCGATAAAGCGTCCGGAGGTATCGACAGGCCATTGTCGACGAACGTATACACTCCGCACATATCGCGCCGGTGCGATGTTCGAGCGCGCGAAACAATTTAGAAACGTGTCGCGGCCTCTTCATTTTCTTCCCTATAAATGGAATAATTTCGCAAACTGCGTTACGCTCGTGAAACGAGTTTCTCGCCGGTGAGTACACACACATACTCGCAGTTTCCAGCGCGGCCGTAATAAGCAATTTGCAAACGTTATACCGCGCGCAGAGTGGCTCGGATATTTCGCGAGTGAGAAAGAGAGAGAGAGAGAGAGAGAGAGAGAGAGAGAGAGAGAGAGCGCGAGAGAGACCGCGCAAAGGAAGGGGGTTGACGTAGGCAGACGGGATATCGGCCCGCGCGTGACTGCCGACGCCAAGGAAAGCCCTACGTATGCGCGACACTTTCCTTCCACTCGAGCTCGGGAATTTTCTTGCCCTCCTCGGCGGGTTATTCCCTACTTTCGCGAATTTCCCACGACTGACCTTGTTTCATTTGCGCCAAAAATGAGCCCCCGAAACTTGGAACTATAACGCAATGGCAGTTTCTGATAGTACACGGAAACAAAAAACGTTATTTTTTATTGTAATTTCGAGTTTGATAAATTGAATAAAAGTTCATCGTGCGAAGCAAGTTATATTACCATCGCCTCGGCCCCGTGAGGTCCCACGTATGAAAGCTCGCGTCCATCCTTGACACGATTTCTGTAATCGGCCTGATTTCGCTGATTCCCGCTCCCCATTCCATGAGAAAAGTACGACTGGTACAAATTGGAGCTCGTTAAGTTGCACGGCCGGCGCGGTCGCACATTTTGTTGATTTATATAAATTGGTTCAACCGAGTGGTCACGGTCAAATCGTTTTTTTTTTTTCATTCGTACGTAAGCTCGATTGAATTACCGCGAGCGAGGAGCGCAAAGAGCCACCCGAATTGAGAATAATTTGCGCGTTACATCAGTTCGGTTTGTTACACCGATAGCGGACCCCCGGTAGAGTATTTCGCACCGAGCGCGATAAATACGCCCGGAAAATGGATCAAGAGAGAATCTCTCTAGTGCATGACCAGTACGCGTAAATTTGAAGGAAAAGAGAGCAGAGAGAGAGACAGAGAGAGAGAGAGAGAGAGAGAGAGAGAGAGCGAGAGAGAGAGAGGGAGGGGGGGAGAGCACGTCGCTGACTCTCGCTTTGCCGCGCAAAGCCAAACTGCTCGCGTATGAGAGAAAGAGGAGTCACGAGATTTTCGTGGATTTTCGCAAGAGGCGATTTTCGCCGCTGGTGCGTCGTGCTCGCCTAACACTCACCCACCTACGTATGCCTACACAGGGTGTTCAAAATTATTGTACGATATTTCTACCTTGGTGCGAAATTTCGAGAAGAAATATCTCTTTTAAATTCTCAACATTCTTCGTTGTCAAGTCAGAGACAACGAAGCTATCTCTTCAGAGAGTAGAATTCTTTCCAGTTTTTCCCTTGCAATTCAATTCCGGGACACCCTGTACATACACGAAAGCCACCATCGCGCCACAAATGGCGCATTATCCGACCTGCCGCGTCGTTAGACACTCGCGCTCATCTCCGACCCGTGAGTTTCCCACTCGTTAAAATTCTCAGCTGGAAAAACCGCCTCGCTCTCTCTCCCTCTCTCTCTCTCTCTCTCTCTCTCTCTCTCTCTCTAGCCGAAAATTCAACCTCACGCCGAACGTGAGAAATTTTTACAAACGGTGCCTCTCACCCCTTTCCACTCCTTTCAAGGTACATATACCTACACGCACGCAACTCTCGATCGAACGCCAATATCTCGGCTAGGTTTGTACGTTATATGCACAGCCGGCAACACGCGGGTAGATTTCAATTTCAGATCTATAACGCGACGTATATCGTCGTCGTCGTGGTCGGATTAAAGATGGAGCGCCTAAAGTGCATCGTTAAAAATATTCGAGAGACTCTCTCGACGTACCAAAAAGAAAAATTGCCCGATCCAATTTTAGCAGTAAATAGCAATTAAAATTGACACTTCGAAGGGTGCATTTTATAAAGTAGTCGGATAATTACCAGTCGAAGTAATCATTATTGGTACATTACTATTATTTTTGGTGAATTACGTGTGAATAAACGTGTTTTTCTTTGCCAATAGTAGTATAAAATTAATGAATACTTAAAATTTTTTCGAGCGAGCGTGTAGCGGCGCAAATAAGAAAAAATTGCCCGAGAGAGATAGAACTCTCTAACTCTCAATTCGGCGGCGGGAAATTGTTGCGCAATAGGGCGTGACGTCGTTAGGCACACGTCGATAAAGTTGACGAAAAGTTTACGAGTTTGGCGCTTTACACGACGGCGGGGCTTCCGTGGGGCAAATTAACCGTGCAACTCAGGCCATATACGTACTCGTATATCGATCATTCTCGCTCGAGCCTGAATTGTGTTTCAACGTCGTGACGCAACTTCAACTTCGCGTCGTGCACGTTCGATGAAACAAACTTGATTCGATGCTGGAGCTGGGCTTCTTCGTGTAGCGTAATAAATATGTAAACGAGCGAGAGGGAGAGAACGAAAGAGACGATGCAATACTTACATTGGTATGTATGCAAATGAGCGTCGCTCTCGGGCCGCGAATTTTCTCTTCCGCTCTTTATTTGTATTAACGTCCACACCTCCGGGCCAGTCGCCGAGCTTTAATGGAAGCCGAACGAGCGCGCGCGCCATTCCCGTCCCACGAGAAATTTTATCCGCGTCGTCTGGTTCGCAAATTACTATAGCAGCCGGGTCCATGTGAGAGAAAGCTTCGCGGTTTATTATATTCGTACGTACTGGATATCCCATTTTGAGTTCATCCCAAAATATCGGCATCGATGCCACTCAATCCGTAAAGTGCTTTGATTTACGACGTCGAAAAACGGTTTGACAAGCATTAAAATTTACGATGAAAGGAACTCTCGATTAAAACTATAAAATAACCAGTGGTTTTGGACCAGTGGTTTATTATTATCACAACTTATTTTTAGATAACATTTAAATACGTCACTTTATAAATTTTTTAGGATATTTGATCGAATTTAAAACGGTACACCCTGTATGCGCTTAAAATCCGTCCAAATTGAGTCGAGAAATCAAGCTTACCGCCAATTCCCATCTCGTAAATGTTTCACGAGATTTTGAAAGGCGAGCTCGAGTCGTCATCGAGAAATTGCACGGACGCAAAACACGTCGTTATAACGTTGAAGCTCGTATATTCGCTCCCACGTTACACGTATCAAAAAATATTACGCGGATGTATCATAATTCCCGGGACTCGGCTAAATTCAATTTCCCTCCACCGAGTAAATTGTAAATTGAGCAAAACGAGTTTCTTTATCGGAACGTCGTCTCGTCGAGAGGCAAATTCCCTCATGGAAATAATACGCGTTGAATCGCGCAACGTTATATCAATGACGTTAGATTACAGAATCCTGTCTCTTCGGTATTCGTTGGCTGTTGCGAGCGCGTTGGATGCTGCCAATGAGAGCGAACAGGCGCCACGGTGTGACGCAAAATTACCGAAAATTATGACGATCGCGAATTTCGATTCGAGACTGGGTGATTAAATAGGCAGATGAAATCCAGTACTCCCCTCTCCCGTCTCCCTCGCGTCGCGAGAGCCGTCAATACGTTCAAATTGGCCCCGATTATCCCGTCGACGTGTGGACGGCGCGCGATATTCGCGCGGAGATCGCTCGTGTTAAATATTCCGCTAGATCCGTCCGAATAATTTCGATAATGCACGACCGGTCGCGAACCCGTCCGACGATAATAATCGACGAATCGTTTAATCGGACGCGTTATCGGATCGCGCTAGTTTTCTTTATCTCGGCCTAATTAGAAATTTACACGGCTCGCGTAATCTCGAGAAATTCTTCGTTCCAGTTCCAATCAAGAGTTTCTCCCGCATGGAATAACGCTCGAGTGTTTGTACGAAGAAAACTCCCATCGCGTATTTCACTTTCATTAAGGTCGTTTTGTTTTTTTTTTCTCCCTCTTTCTCCCCTCCGTCCCTTTCCCCCTCCCACGAAGCACGTCGCCTCGAAAATAATTTCACGGCATAAAGCGAGCGTGCGCGGAGATTGAGTACCTCTTTATTCCTCTGTTTTTCTCGGGGTACGGTGAAAGAGAGAGAGAGCGAGAGAGAGAGAGAGAGAGAGAGAGAGAGAAAGAGAAGAGGACGGAGGGAGGGGGAATAACTTCGCAACAGGCTTAACGCCCTCGCACTCGACGTTCATCCGGATGAGAAGCGAGCTTTTCCTGGCTGGCTTTCCATTTGCCTCGAGGGTGCGAGTGGGGTCTCTACGTTGGATTCGTCGAGGAAGGAGAAGGGTAGAAGGGGGGGGGGGGACTGAGGGACCCGCAGGAGCGAGAAAAAGAGAGAGAGGGCGATAGAACACGTTGCGCGTGACTCGAATACACCGGACCGGGTCCATTTTGCCCGGTGTACGCGCTGCCCCGCGGCGTTTTCTCGCTCGTCCAGGTGAGGGGGTTGAAAGAGAGGATAGGGAAAAGTCTCGGGGAGCGTTCGCGGGATGAAGAAGCGGAAGGAGGGGAGGGCGAGGGTGTCAGCCTTAACCCGGATTGAAAATCAATGAACCCGAAGGCGCGGGAGAATATTTATGAGCAAAGGTGCCGGGCTCGCGCTGACCCATACACATCCCTGATACAGGTACGGATGTACTGGGTGATCTAGGTAGAGGAAATTGACCGAGGTGAAATTTCTGAGATCTCTTCGTTACGCAGAATCATTACTTAATTTTATACATGCAATTAAAACTGTAAAGAAAGAAAGTCAAGTTAAACAGATGCTGAACTCGAGGTCATTAAACTAAGTCCCTCTCGAATCTTTTGTTTAGCAGTTTTTTTCATTCTAGTCCTCAAGGGAAATGAAATTGTATCTGGACCACCTTGTACATACTATGTGTGTAGAGCGTATAATCGTCATACGTCGAGACGCTTGCCCGACCAGAAATTTCATCAGGGGCTTTTCGCTGGAACGAATCATCCTCTCGAATTCGTTTTTCCCTTTCTCGAATCCCTCAACCCCGACGAACCGAGACATCTGTGAATTTAATATACCCTTTTTTCGTTGAAACGGAAAGGAAAAAAATCCGAACTGAAAATGGATCCTGATGTTTACGCGACAAATATGCACAGCGCGGTGTTTGTACAGGCTTTCCGAAATAAGATAAAATCGGAAGCTCTCTCGGTGAAATTATAGTTGTATCGCCGAGTCGAGCATTGTTGAGGGGTTTTTAACATTTATTCGTTTATACCCGAACAAATTAAAGAATCACTTGTCAGAATTCAATTAAAGATACAGAATTTCGAGTCGCATATAGTAGCAGAACTTTGGTAAATCTAGCATCCCGCCGATCGCGCGTATAAACTCGCGAAATTAATCGTCTGTGATATAAATACATTATCGTACGAGGGATATAGTACGAGCTCGATTGCGTGTCATCGAATATCGATAATTGCACTCATAGGCCGTGTACAAATGCGCGTCCTCTCGCTCGCAAACCCGCGAGGGTTAATTTGATTTTGGGCGCTGTATCCGTGAAGGCTCAGCCGGAATTTCCGCCAGGTATCGGCTCCAGTTAATAGCAAACGGTACACCAGTGTCCCCCAATCGTCGGGTTTGCTTTTTCGGGGTAAACATGTCTAGGCTATTTCAATTTTCATTCGAGTGCACGGAATCTTCGACGATTCTTTACTACTCGAGATTAAAATGTGCTGGTCGGTTCGAAACGAGAGACTTTCATAGAATCGACATTTGAAACATCTAGTTGAACATCTAGTAGTAGAAAATTCTACGATAATTTTAGAACACCCTATAGTTCGACGAGACTGGTGTACGTGTCGCGGGAAGTATTGCAAAAATAACGAATCCTCGAGCAAACACCGAGAAACACACGAGCGAGGCGTGACGCGGTTCTTGCATTATGCGAGAACAAATAACGCGATGCATAAACCCGCAATTATTGCTCCTCCCTCGCGTTGGGATTTTTCGTACAGACGCGATCGGGATGGATATTGTAAACATGCCCAACCTTAACGATCCAGCGAACTCGTTTCCTCGTTCCCGATCGCTATTTCTACCCCAATAGCGATTCGAACGATACCCCGACGGTATATCCCGACTCGAAATTGCACGCATGCACGAACGGATCCCCTTCCCCTTTCCCTGAAAACGACAATCGCGTTTCGCATGCGAGAGAGAGTCGCAAATTTTCTTGAATTTTCCCCTGGAAAATCGACAGTTCGGCGAGAACGATCGAGAAGATGAAAAAAAGGGAATCCGAGCAAAGAGGAGAAAAAAAAAGGAGAGAAAAGAGGGAAAAAATAGAGCGGAGAGAGAGGTTTCATTATGGCGCCCGCCATCGTTCTTAATTATTCATTCGACGAACGGGTCGCGCGAAGATATGGGTTAGGAGCGCCCGGTTTGTACAAGAGCGAGCCGTGTGTGTGCCACCGGCAGGGGTGTCATTAATCTTCGGCAGGCCTCTTCCTTCGAGCTTCCGGCTCCGACTCGACCTCCTCTTACACCCCTTCTCCTCTCTCTCTCTCTCTCTCTCTCTCTCTCTCTCTTTCTCTCTCTCCCTTTTTCTCTCCCTCGCCCTCTTTCAACCCCGCCTCTCGTCCAAGCAGCGACAGCCCGAGCATGCATACGAGCTTCTTTCGCGAGTAGCGCGACCCTATTATAAAATAATCAGACCTACCGGGAGGATATCGACAGAATTCACGGGAAAAATCGTTCGAGCACCGGAATCGGAAATTCCGGCCAGTTATATGGACCATCGAGCGCGTACAGTGCCCATCGATTCGATATCCCAGAACGATCGATTTTTACCGCTCCCTGCGATGAATTTCGTATTTTTACTATCCTCTTTGGATACCGTTAAAAATATATGTAAATTCGGAAAAAAAAGTTTCGTAGGGAAATAAAAATAAATTAGATCCAAGGTGTTTTACTGTATCATCCTCAGAGTTCTTAGAAACCGGTAAGACGGTTATTGTACAATTTTGGATTTGAGTTTATTCGAACATCGAATTACGTGCACTCTGGGTTTTGCATTAAATTCTTATTCGGTATACTTCTATTATTGTTCAAACATAGTTTTAATTTTATACAGGTATTACGGTTAAAAAATTCTCAACAATCGTTTACTGGAATTCGATATAAAAGTTAATTATAACATAAAACCACGAAACTTTGCACATAATTTTATATTAATTACGTTTCAATGAGAATTTTGGAATTTTTTTCAGCCGCTATATTCGGAATGATATTTCAGCTTGGCAAGATTTTTTTAGCTATATTTACATTGCGAGTTGGCGCTTTGAAAACAATTTGCGGCATTCGTAACGCGTAATAATCGGGAACGAAGATAAATTAAACCGCCGGGCTCAATAGAGAAAATGCCACATTTTTTTCTTCTTAATTATCCCCTCGCGAGTGGATGGGCGAACGAAGTTGGCGAGGAAGGGAGAGTGAAAAAATGTATAAAAGGCGAGGCATAATAAGCGCCGGCCCTGGCTAATTGACGCGAGAAGAGATGAAGATAAATCAAATCCTTTCGAGCGAGATGCGTCAGTGAGAAATATCGCGTCCGACGGTTTAGCTCTCCATAAGTTTTTAATTAAAAAAATTTGCACTTTTCGTGTAGGAAAAGAGAAGAACGCGAGCGGCAACTTTCGGAGTTTTTTAAATCCATCAAAAACCGACGGCATCCTCGTGTATAAATTTTGGGTGCGGATACGCGCACCGAGCCGAACTTGCGGACGCGTGTATTGGTTTAATTAACACTTAATTAACGTGCTCGACCCAATCGGGCCGTCGATTTCACCTTAATTAATTCAGTCGAGTGACGATTCGTTCGGACATTTGTATCGAGTGAAAAATCGGTTTGTGGGTTGTATCACCGTATTCGCATGTTGTTGTTTCATTAGATCGATTCGTTGAGTTGAATAAATAGGAATAATAAATAATTTGTACAATTTTAGCCCTTTGTGCTACACCATTGCTTAGTTGCAAAACATTTCAAGGCTGGTCGCACACTGAATTCACTACTCGTAATGTTTAAATATTCTGAGTGAATTCAACTTTGACCGTAATTTATATTTCATGAATATAATATAAAAAAGTACAAACTTCTTCCATATTTTATTATTTAATGCAATTAAATTCTGATGAATGAAACGTTGAATTAATTCTGATAAAGTTAAATCTGAGTTTACCTCGAGAGCTAAAAGTCTGGAGAATGCAAGAACGCTCATAACTCGAACGTTCCCAGAGAAACACGCGTAAAAATGCACTCACCGATATAATTGGCTGGTATCAGTGTGGCTAGAACTATCGCTGTAGACGTTTCGAGCAATTGCGTAGCAACGATGAGATAAAACAACGGGCTGTAAGAGACGGCGCGAAATTGTAAAACGGAAAGAACGAAAGTAAGGGCGCAATCGTCTTTGAACGTAACGTCGTATGAATATTCACGCCCGTTTTAACGCAAGCAACCGTGCGCGCTCTCGCATTCGACACGAGAGAGCGGTCCACTCTTTTTCATCATTCCCATTTGAGTCGATTTAAATATAATGTTCGCAATAAGAGCGAGTATTGGACGAAACGCAATATCCCACCCGTATAGCGCGCCGTGAAAACTTTTCGTCCATACGGGTACTAGTTTCCAGTGTAATATCCTCGATAAATCTCTCTCTCTCTCTCTCTCTCTCTCTCTCTCTCTTTCTCGAGCGCGCGCGCGCTCTCTCCACACCGTGAAAATAATAACCGTGCGTAATTTCGTTTCGTGAAAGAGCCCGGACCGTGCGCGCCAGCTAACCCATCTCGGATGTTTCAACGTACATACATGGACAAAAAAATATATCCATTTCGAAAGAAACTTTTTATTTCACCGTTTTACCGCGCACCCGCATCGATTCGACGAGAGTAAATACGACGAATGCGATGCGATGTTTTATGAAAAAATAATTTCATCACGTTCCGGTACGATATTTCGCCGGTGTGAATAAACAAGAGCGGGCATCGCTATTTTGGAAAACACGTACCGCGAAGACGGAGTGCCGTTACTCCTGGAAAAATCAAAATTGCATAGGATCGACGAGAGTACAGAGGGTCTATTTATTCGTAAAAATTTACAACTCCGTGTATTTAGTTATTTACAATTCGGTATACACGATAATTGGGAAATTAAATTCCAACCAACTACGCTCTCAAAAATGATCGAGAATACTTTTACGAAGTAACAAAACTGTGAACAAAAGTAGATATATGCGGCAATATTACAAAACCACACGAGGACAAATTTGATACCGCTGTTTGTTTAATAGCAACAATGATTTCGATATACGGCATTCGTATATCAGAGGTGCTTATTCTCTGAATTTCACAGCGGAATAAAATTTCAGTTAACGTTCGATAAAATTATTTGCATATCCCAGCGTAGATTCCCAACTTGAAGAATACAACGACGTCGGTAAGGAAAATGGTTCGAGAGTAAAAAGTAAAAACAGAACATGGAATAGCCATTATCGCTTTACCGAGGTTCTATCGCCTCCCTTTTCATGCTCTTATAAATCCGTATTTATTTTCCATCAAGGGAAAACCGATAACTCGAAGCGACGCCGTTACAGACCGAAATTAGGAGGAAATGGTTGAAATCCGTGTTAGATCGTAGAGCGCGTCGAGAGCGTCTGTGTTTGTTTTGCGAGCGAGGTTGACATTTCCCGCGAGCGTCAGTCGACTTGGTTTTCCTAATCAAGAGCACGCACCGAGGCTTCGCCGTTGACACTCGGTATTCGAAATTTTGAATTTTTAATATTCTTTACGGACACGATGAGAGAAATCAGCGATGAATTGCAATTATAATTTTGAAAATATTGTAAAAATAAGAAAAATGATAGTAACACAGAAAAGTTGTGAGTGTTGTCTTTCGGTGTAGCGTTAGCAAAGAGTTATTAGAATAATCGGAGACCCAAAATTTCTACTCAAATAAGAACAGGGAACGAAGATGCTATGGTAATGCGAACCAAGTTTCCGCTCGTGGGGAAAATATCGTCGACGCTGCTTAGGCGAGAAAAACGAAAACGTTGGTAAAGAGTAGGAATAGCGATCTGTGGTGGGGAAAATATTGTTCGGCGGGGGAGTCTAGCGATTTCCCGGGCACATACGACTCCCATATTCGCGTGCAAACAGCGTGAGGAGATCAATGAAACGACGCGACGGATGAATGTAATATGCGGCTAAACGCGTGAAGGGAGACCGCCGGGCGTGCGTTATATACGCGCGATATGGAAAATTGGAAAAAAAAAATCGAGCGACGAGCGAAATTGGATAGGAGGTTGACATGCAGATCGAAAAAAACAACCTAACGGGCAAATAAAATAGAACCCATCGGTTTCGATTGTTTATCCAAACGCGCTCTCCCGAGCGAGCAGGGGGAGCTCGAACGCTCCGATTTTCAAACAATTTCAAAATTGTTTTTCAAACGCAGGACTGAAATAATTGATGTTGGGATGAAATTTGCCTTGTTAATCTTTTCGTACTGTTGTAAGTATTTCGAATTCGTTATAAAGAGTTTCCAAATGTGCGAAAAATAATTTTTACAAAAATTGGAACTGACCGTCTCCTGCGAATAGCAAAATGAAAATTTTAGAAAGGGAAAAAGTAGGGGTGCCGTAGAATATAGAACGAGAGTGAATAATAACGGCAGGAAAGCGGTATTAGAGAACGTAACCCCTTCGATGCCGAGAGAACTCTCTGGTATTCGGTGGAAAAGAAGATTCGGGTGGATCGCCTTGGTAAATAACGGCGTGGCGTCTTTTTGTCGCAGCTTATATACACATACATATATATATATATATATATATATATAGATTTGGACTGTGCAGAGTGCAATGGCGCGACGCGGTATCCGGTGCAGCGTGCGCTCGGTGCGTCTCCACCGGCACTTTGCCTCGGTGGTTTAAGAGGCGTCGCGAGAGAGGATCCCGTTGAATCCCCGACCGAAAGGGTTTGCTTTCGCGGCGCGCGAGTCGGGAGGAAGCGAAAGAAAAAGACGGACGAAGAGGGAGAAGAGTAAAAGTCGTAGGAAGCGAGTGTACAACGCGAGGCCGGAAAATACTCGAGGCTACGCGCGAGCTCTTATTTTTCGTCCGGTGAAACTTTATATTCGCCGGTGAGCGTTTTGTTGTGGTTCTCTGGAATCGACGTGAGCGAGAGAGAGAGAGAGAGAGAGAGAGAGAGAGAGAGAGAGGAAGAGCGAGAAAGGAACGGTTTCCTCCCTATTTTTCCTTCTCTTCTTTCTATTTCGCTCACTCAGCGACGATAGAGCCGGAATCCTCGGGGCAATTAATCGCTGTGTTGCTCTTCTAAGAGAGGAATTCAATCGAGCGATTCCCGATCGAGTCGGTATTTTTGCTCTTATATTTTTCTTATAGTCTCGTCTCACATCGCGAGGTGTGTATCGATTCGCGTTCAGCCGGAAACGGAAACGTCGCGCGGGATTAGACGAGTAAATTCGACGACGCCGCGGGTTGATTGTCGTCGACAAAAAATCGAGTGTTCTCTTACATTACATAATAACTGGTCTAGAAACTAATGGTACCTGATTATTTCTGTTACTTTTCGCTATTATATCGTAACAAGAACTGTGGTCTTTTTATTACAGGAATCAAAATTTTTGATTCTCTATATACAACGCGAGTTACGTCGACAGATGAATCGATAGATCACGATATATCAGTTGCGCAACAAGATACAAAGATTAATGGCCGCGTGTACGGACAAACAGAGATGAATGGACGGCAACGCGCCTATGCCGAATAAAATGAGTTGCCGTAGGATCGATCGGTATTTGACTTTTCGCGATGCGTCGAGATTCCTCTCTCTTTCTCTCGTTAACAACAGAAGTGCCGTATAGATTCGGGAAAATGTGTGTACCGTATCGATTCGAGTGTGTGTAAAACGCATCGAGAGATATCGATAAAATATTACGCCCGTGGTGCTGTTAATATTAGCCGAGTGGAACTCCGAAGACGAGAGAGACGTATAAATCGCGGAAAATACGCTCTCGTTCTCTACCTTCCACCCCCAGCGGGCATAAAAATTACAAGTAAATTGCATTAACGCTCACGAATACGGACTCGACCGTACCGTGATTTTTGTTTGCTCGTTCGTTCTCGCACTGACTCTCTCTCTCTCTCTCTCTCTCTCTCTCTCACCCTCTCGTTTTCTCTACATCGATCGAAATAGCGATATTCCGCCCCGGGCCGTGCGATCTCGATCCCATTCGAGCCCCACTTTCCTCTCCCGCGCGCAATTTCCCAAAATAGAACGCGCGCAACGTTAATCGCTCGAATAGCGGATAATCGAGTGAGCATTCGTTTCGTTTTTTTTTTTCTATACCCGAGGCGACAAAAAAGACAACTCGCGAAAGCCAACGATAAAATTTCTAGAATTCCGCTGGATTTCGAACTTTTATTCCGTTCTCGATGAAATGCCGTATCGGGGTGTCCTGATTCGAGAGAACGGTGTTTGTAAAATGGATTACGAAATTCTGACCAATAGGAGTTTCGTTGCGTTTTGGGCAAAACCGACGAGAAACGTTCTTTGAAAACTAATCGTAGTTTTGTAGATTGTTTATCCGTGTTGGGCAACTTTGTATTGATTTCCTTTGAATTTTATTAAACCGTCTAAAAACCTATGCTTTATGCGTATGATATTGAAATACAATGTACGTCACGGTACTAAAAATCAAAATATAAAAGTTTTTGGGTTTAAAATTTCAATGCAAAAATTTTAACTTCAACGGAGATTTTTGGTGAAATATGCCATGTGGAACTAAGTTTTTAATTACGAAATTTTATTCTTCATAAAAATATTGATGTGAAATGTTACGTATCATTTTCACACTGAAAATTCAAACTTAAAAATTCAATCTTTCAATATTGAATAACTCCTATTATTTTAAACCGTCAGTAAATAAAGCTGGTTACTCGAGTACATTTTTTTTCAGCAAACGAATCGAAAACTCGCATCGATTAATCACGAAGAATTTAGAAATACCTTGAAAAAGATGATTCCGATTCACGAACCAAATTTCATCTAAAAATATTTACCCTCCCTCAAAGCTTCAAAATACCGTAGTCTTGTAATAATCTGTAAATCTGCACAAAGCTCCCGATGCTTAAAGGAGAAAAATTTTCAAAGCCGTTCGAGAGTCGAAACGAGACACCCTGTTCACGAAAATGTATATCGTGGTTACAATTTCGGAAACGGGGAACGCGAAATTAAGCATCGCCGTTTCGCCGCTGGGATAGACGGACGGGGCGAGATAGAGAGGGCGAGGTCAGCCCCTATCGCGTTACGGCGCGCGAGCGGAACCGGCGAACCGCGCGCGAGCGAGGGGCGGCACCGTCGGCACAATAGACCGTGCCGGACTACAGCGGCGGGCCGTGTATACGCGATACCGGACGGCCGCTCGCATTTCCGCGTTACCGGTACCTCCGCCGTTTAATGCGATTTCGTTTCTCTTTCCAACCGGGGAATAACGTATTGTCGAGTCTAGCTGGCGCGTCGCGTGACGTTCCCATGCCGAATTCCGCGAGCGTGCGTCCGCATAACCGAGAATAGAGTCCTCGCTCGGAACCGCGAAAAAGCGTCAAGAAAAAAACACAACTTTTGCCATTTTCGAACATTTTTTTGCGAGAGATCGCGTTGTAAAATCTCGCAGATAACGTGAGAATTAACCGATAAATCTTCACGAATACATTCGAATGTCAAGTTAAATTTTGAAAAAAAAAAAAACGAGGGAATTCACATGACTGACCATGACAAGAAAATTATTCAACGAACCGGAAATTATGTAAGAAAAATTTCTCCGAGTTCTCGAGTGAACTGAACGGTGTAAGTGGGATCTTTGTGTTTCGCATCACGACTAGGACAATGAGGTGTGAAGTACTCGAAGAATATCGAGGTCGAGAAGAGTGTAACGAGTCGGCTCTTTTTGCGCGACAATTATCGTTGACGCGCGTGATTGCGATTGCTGTTCGGCGGGTCGCCGCCCCGGGGGTGTTGTAACGATGCGTTTAAAATAATGGGCAGGCAGAGATTGCCGTGGGATCGAGGGATGCATACCGACTCGACGCTAAACGTTCGAATCCCTGCACTCTTAATATGCATAATGGTTTCGACGAAAATTGAAATTGTTTGCCGAACCACGTGATGTATTCTAATCCTCGAATTTCGTAGACAGGGTGTTTTCTCCAGGTTTAATTGATAATTCTGTTTCAATTAACTTTCGGTTAATAACAAAAACTACGGATAATGATAACGAAAACAAGTTTTCGTCTAAAAATGTTCCGGCTCATATAGATTTCTCTACATCGATTATAAAATAAGGACAGTAATATTTCTTTGTTCGGACGGAACGAAGAGATTTTCTCTTTATCGTCTTACAGCTGGAGTTATCGGGCAGGTATCCCGCGCTTATAACACGGAGCTAATTGCAATAATACACTGTGCGCTCCGTTGCATTATATGATGCAGCGCAGAGGCGAATGCAGCGGAGCGTTTCCTCGCGGTTAAGCAGCGCCGAAAATATGGCGTTGCAAATTAGTAGAACGCGTGCGGCTCCGCAAGGGCGATTAGCCCAAATCGGATCGCTCCCAACGTTACCTCGCGTATATCGCGAGAATTATCTCGTACCGTGAGCGTTAATCGAATATACGTACCCGTGTTTCTTTTTAGCGCCTTAATTACGCGTCGGGTTATTAGTTTATAATCTCGCGATTATACCATCGAGGATCGGCCCTGGTAATGCCCGACGGGCTCGGAATTAAATAGAGCCGATCAGGAAACTGAGGGATTATAAGGAAATCTTATCACGGGCTCCTTTCTCTATCTATCTTTTTTTTTGCGCTCGTCCGCGAGTTAGTTAGCTCAACCCAATTTTTTCACCCCCTCGCTTCTTACCCCTCCTACCGGCGTTATCTGGTTATATATAGCGCGCCGGTTCGGAACTCTCGGCGCGACTTTTTCATCTCCTTTCCGTGCACCGGCTGCCGCCGCAGGACTAATCTCGCTAATTAATTGCGTCATTTCGTCCGGGAGGAGAGCGAGAGAGAGAGAGAGAGAGAGAGAGAACGGCATTGTGCCCCGCGGCCCCACGCCGCACTTTAATGGCCGATGCACAATCCCCCGAAGAAGGACAATGAGATTTCGTTTTCGTACCAGACGGATCGTCCAACGCCGCGCGAAATACGCTCGGGAGTTACGCTACCCCCATATAATCCACTATCCGGATCTCCTTTTCATTCCGCTTTATATATATACACGTATATACTATTTACTACATCGTAGTGTACGCGTACTGTGAGCACTTAACGCGGCTTCTCTAGCCAGCGCTATAAACAAAATGTTTGCCGGCTCATAAGCCGAGTTAATTGACCCGATTAAGAGTAACCAGGTCTCGTTTGTTGGTTGTAACGAAATCTTTTGATTTCCCGGTTACCTACACAGAGGTTGATTTGAATCGTCAATTAGAACTTATTTGCGTGAAAACGAGATATACCATATACATATATTTTATCGTTTAGAATTCAAATCCAGCTAATTCTTCAAAATTGTTTACACTGTTAAAATTCAAATAATTAGTTACTTAGTTGTTTGCTAATCGACAAAGAAAATTCGGTATCGAATTTCTCACGCAGATCCGACCAGCGATGCGCGCGCGGTAATTTCTGGAACACGGTGCACGAAACTTGTTACTTCATTTTCCGTTAATTTAGTCATAAATATCGATCGCGGTGGTTACGAGCGCCTTACGAAACGAGGATAATTCGAAAAACCGGAAGTCGTATACGTCTACCCGATGCGTTTTATTTATAACGAGCGATAAGCCCCGCGAGAACACACCGCGACTCGAGAGATTTTAATCGTTCCCGAGGTTAGCCGGGATATGCGTGACTGCGTTATGCGCGACGTTAAACGCATAAACGCGCGTGTTAACTCGCCTATTAATCTCTACTCGTTTCACCGTTCGACGATTTATCCCTGCCTTCTTTTTTACTACATTAAAGCAAAAATTACTCGTCGTTTTAATCGAGCTCCTTTTTTATCCATTTCAAGTTACAAGCTATACGAGTAATATTGATTATCGTAGGAGAATAAATAATTCTAGGCGAACGAGGAAACAATTCGAATGCAACAAACCCGAAAAGCCATTTTGTTTATCCGGACGAGATCGGTTATAAAACCGTGAGTTGTGTACGCAGAGCAGCGGGTCTAGTTGTATATTTTAATAGCGGCTTCGCACAACACGAGAAGAGGTGGGAGGGGGTATAATTCGCCGTGCGTATCGTAAATCAGTCAGCTCGTGGGTACGAATGCCGTATTCGCGCGTTATGCGCTTGGCGTTTGAACAACCCGAACGAAAATTGTTTACGGAGCGGGGTACACGTCGCGAGCGCGCGTGCACGCTGCCGACGGGATTAAACGGCTCGGGCATTATTCTTCGCGGGACGCGGGGAGGGTGAGCGTGTTGCATATCCGAGAGGAAGCGACGGGTCCCGACGGCGCGTTGCGCACGCTGTAATTTTGTAACATAAACCTGTCGGCCTATATTAAGTGAAATACTACTGACTACTGGCCCGGCTCGAGTTGCACACGAGGAGGAGCGAGGTAACGCGATACTCCGACGACGATCGCGGGAATAGCGACTCGACGACACTCGACGAACGAGAACGCGACTGATATTCATATTCGGGTGTATTCCTGTACTGGGTGTCTCGGAATTATCCTACCTCCCGAGTCGTCGTTTCAACTCTTTACGGGCCCCGCGTAATTTTGGACGACATAACAATTTCAAATAATTACCAATGATATAAATAAATACAAATTTAGTTCGAAAACTGACATTGTATCTTTTATATTTCCGTTCAAATATCGATAAATTGATGAGTCTATTAGACTATGGTACTAAAGAAAAATTCACTCGACTGTATTTATTCGAGAGCGGATTAAAATAACGTTCCGAAATCGAAAGAGTCCCCCGGGTAATTCGATCGATAATCTATCCCGGATTCGAGCGCGACGAATGAGGCGAAGCGGAAGGAGAGAAAACGAAAAAATATATACGCGCGAGCGCGCTGCCGCTATACGGCCATAATAAACAAAGATGCTTATCGACAATGGCTCGTTCCTTCGGGATTTTTCGCGAGAAACGAGCCGAACCAGCGTGTAACGCCCGGTATCGACTCGACTGATCGTAAAAGCTGTGCGGTAAAGCGGGAGAGAGAGAGAGAGAGAGAGAGAGAGAGAGAGAGAAAGAGAGAGACGAGTAATCCCGATTTACGTAGACTGGGCAATATATCGCCCTCAATAATTCCCAAGGATATACCTATTTTCGAAGAAACGAGCCGTAAAAAAAGAAAATAAAAATATCGCGCAAAAGTTGGGCTTACCTGCAGAAAGCCACCCGAGCAGGTTGTCGCGTTCTCCAGCACGCCGACCTTGAACTTCTTGAAACGTATACGCAATATCCAGTCCTTTGGTGTACCGCGAAAGGCGCGGAAGCGGTACCAGCACGTCAGCGGCTTACCCCAATTGGCCGGTGTCACCGCGGGACTGGACACGTCCTCGTAGATGTCGACGGTCTTGTTGCAGTGACCTCGGTCTGTGAAAATAAATTCTGTTTTATTACTTTCGTTCTTTCTCTTATATTCTCGCGAGCAATTAACATATATAAGCGATGCCAACTTTTGTTAATTCTACACTCCTCAAAAAAATCAGGAGAACACTAGTTGATTCATTTGGGAGGTGAAGTCTGATTTGATATTTTTTATTCCTATTTCTTATATACCGAGATAAAAATTTTATTCAGCTGAAGAATAGCGGAGTGTAATTCTTTTGCTGCGAGAGATCGCAATTTTTGTACGACGTAGAACTGTCCGAAATTACCATATAAACGAGTCCAGCCAGTTCTCTCTTCTCACGAAGAGGCCCGAAGCTTCCGCGGCGGTGAAATTCGCGGCATCAGCGAGCATCGTCGACGAGTTTGCAAATTGACCAGAAGTTGGCGTGCGCGCGCGTATTCGATAACCGCGCTGTCGGCTGGCCACGATCACTTCGTTACTCTCGGAATCGTCGGGCCCGCTCCCTCGGGAGTTGGGAAATGACGTAGAAAACACGGGAGATCGGTTCGTAATTCGACACGTGACGTTACATCCGACGGTAATAAGGACTCGGTTCTCTGAGAAACTGCGAGGAGGGTAAGAGAAAAAAAAGCGAGAGGGAGGGAAGAGGGAAAACGTGATTTTCGCGTCGCGGGGGGTGCACAATGGCGCGAACACGTTCAACGTGACCCGAAGGATCCCGGCTAGTCCTCGACTTCATTTTCTCCGCTCCTTTTTCTCCCCTTTCCTTCGTTTTTCCTACTAGAAAATATATACTATGTAGCGCGAGTACGTGTATATCTATCGGTACGTGTAGAACGCAAAGGAGAGCGCGCGTGCTCGCGGTTGGGATTTTTAAGCGGTGAGCAAGACAAAGACGAGCTCGGTATGAAAGCGACTGGGCGAGTTGGATGAAAGGGTGGGCAAAGGAGCGCTCGAGACGGTAAAAAGGAACGAGAAAGAGAGAAAAAGAGTGGGACGGAGAGAGAGAGGAACGAGAACGACAGGAAGCAAAGGAATAAAGGGGAGTAACGAGAGCAGATTATAAGAAAACCGGATTGAATCGAGCGTGTATAAATGGCAAAATAAAACCCAGTCTCGACTTTTGCTACATACAGGGATTGCACAGTTGTGAATAAGAAAGAGAGAGAGAGAGAGAGAAAGAGAGAGAGGGGGAGAGAGAAAAAGAAGGAATAGAGAACTTTTTGCTCGAGAGCCGAATGACAATGCCCCTCTCCTCCTGGAGCTCGCGAAGCTCGTCGACATGGAAACGTTATACGTACTCTCTTTACGATAAAACTCCGCATTTATTCCGCGGAATGGCGAGTTTAACGCGCCGGCGGGGGTAGAACCGGGCGACGAATTAAAATAAACAAGAAAAGTTGTACGTAGAGAATTATGAAGACAAAAACTCAATAAAATATAGCGGACGAGTGTATTAGCGAGAGGGATGGTCGGGGAAAATGAGAAAAGCCTAAGAAGCCCGTAGGTAAACTCGGATCTGTAATCTTCTTCTCGTTTTCCGCGAGATGGTGGATAAAATTTGGTGGAAGGGGGTGGCAAGTTTGGAGCACATAATCGATATTCCGGCTCCTTGTTTCACAAGCGTCTTCGCTCCCTCGACTTCGCTTCTCCTCAGGCTCGCAGTTCCGCGAGGTGCGCTAGGCGCGCGCACCTTGGGACTCGAAGGGGAAATCGAATCTTGGCCACGAACCAACGAATCACGACCGCGAGCTCTGGATGAGACTCAACCTAATCACGAATCGCCGAATCCCGCGCGGAGCACGTGTTTCAATCGGAAAATAAAACCTACCGCTCTTGGCTTGAAATAAATTAAAATCAGTTGGAAAATCATTGGAAAATTCTTCTTGTACGTAGGTACTTATCTCGATACAACCTTAAATCTCGATAAAAGAGAAATTGATCCTTAATAAGTTTTATATGGTCGATACCCGTTGCCCGATATTGAGCCATTCTGTAAATTGTAACTAAATTTGATTCTTCAAAAAAAAAATTTCTCTTACGTATACAATCCCTTTTTTTCTCATTTACATCGACCTTGGGAAATTCTCTCCCTCGTTTTATTTCACCGACGTCCCTCGAAACTGCCAACTGGAATTTCCCCCCGGTGGTTCGCAGAGTACGTAACTTTCGAAAATCAAATCGTCATTGCCCGTCGAATACGGTTCTTTGGCAAACGTCGCGGGAGAGGATGAAAATAAAAGAGAGCGAATCGAGACATAACTCACGTCGGACATTTTATAACCTTTATCTTAACTTCGAGCAAGAAAGTTGGACTGCTCGAGACCCCCTCGAATCCGATACAAAGATTTCTTACGCGAGCGAGAATGGTATCGGAAAATCGAAGTGAGCGGCGAAAGACGGAAAGAAAAAAATAGCCCAACTAAATTCAAAACTTTGATTTTATATTTTACAACGGCGAATAAGAATTTAAATAACGGGGAACTGAAAATTCGCGGTACGAAACGCGATAGTTTTTTTTTTTGCGCCCTTTCCGAATTAAGCCCGGTGGGCGGTAACTCTCGCGAAAACGGTAAAAAATATTCATAGAAATAATAAAACGCGGCGAGATATACCTTATTGGATTAAAGCCGGTATACCGGGGCTCTCTCATTGGCCGGGGCGGAAGTTGGGCGCGATTTTTATCGCCCTCTCGGTCGAAAAGTGGAACGGTCCTGTGGCGCGATACGGCGGGTTCGTGAACGCACGCAAAACGCGACCATCCACGTTTTATTTAACGGCCTCGCGACGACCGATCGTAAACCAACGGAAAAATGGACTGAGTGACGACGCTGTATTATCTTCCGCGGGTTGCGCGATAAAACGAGACAGTCGAGTCGCGATGGAGGAGAAACCTTATACGCGTGCCGATTTCGCTCGGATTTTACGATACGCCGGGACGAGCGAGCTCGCGCGATCCGATCGTGGATCGGCCCTGTAGTCGAGATCGTACACCGGCTCTTAATTCCGGAACTCGCGAATTAAAGCTTCCCCGAGACGGAATTTACCTTGGTTCGACGTTTTCTCACGAGAAATAAATAGCAATTCGAGTGGTATTCATTTCACTTATTTCCTCTAATTTTTCCTGAGATAATATTTCGGTAAGAGAAGATGTTCAATACTCGAACATTGATTTTTGCTCTCTCGAAAACGAAATCACGTGGCTCGTCCCGCACGGCTCGCTAAACTCAAGAATTTCAACGGTTCGTTCGCCGGTTGAATTTTCTTTTTTCTTTTTTTTTTTCTTCTTCTTTTTTTCGTCTCTCGAACGGCTAGATAACGAAAATCGATAAATCAATCCTGCCGGGCATCGATCCAAACTCTATTCGAGGCTAGCTCGCGCGTCGAGAAATTAAGAAATACCGCAACGGCCGAATGAATTTATACCGTCCAGGGGCGCTAGAACGGCCGATGTGTATCGAGTTTTATATCCACTCTCCCACTTTTTCATCACGCGCCTGGTGAAAATCCACCCGGATATTGCTTATGCGCGATACCGAATCGAGCGTGAGAGTATTTTCCGTTGTTCCACGCTTTATTTCCATCCCCTTTTTTTGCCTTTCCATTTTTCACACCTACACCTACGCTATCCCGATACAATCCGTGCTAATGCCGAGAAATTTTCGCGTACTTTTTAAAATTGAATCAGCGAGAGTAAGCTAATTCTCGAAATAACACGAATTTATATTTCATATTACAGAAAAAGTTCCTACAATCGATAAGATATTTTCATCGATATTACTGTTTCGTAGAACATCGGTACACAGACTGAAAAAATCATGGGAATTTCGACCCGACCGTTGTTCTATAGAATGTCGAATACCGCCAAATACACTCGCCAATCTCGTCTTATTGACGTATTTTTCAGCTCGCGACTGAACGAGAATTCCGAGCGGATTTTTCCGAAACTCTCGCGTTCTCATTCATCGGGGCGCAATGACGCGACGATTCGATTAAAATCGACTCACACCGCGGGAGCCGAACGTATCTCGTGGATTTTCGCTCTCAGCGCCAAATTTTCTCCCTCCGCAATCTCCTCTCTTTACCCGTCCGGCTTTGTTTCCTCGTTTCGCGCTCACCGCACTTTTCATCCGCGCTTTCTATTTTAGCGGGGCACTTACCTTCGTTAGATCCGAGCGGAAACGAAATACAAAAGCGAATTATAATAAAAGTTTATCGGACCCAGAAGCTCGCCGAGCGGGAAATGAAGGGGCGAACTTCGCGGCGATAAAAAATTTTAATTTCATTCGAGACGCGGGGCCGCGACCAGCCGGCCGCGCAACTTCCGCTTTATTTACGGGAGTCCCGGCCGAAAAATAATCGCCTGACCGCTTATGATTTTATAATGCGAGGACGGAAGAGGAACGAGGGGATAAAGAGGATGCGGTGTAACAGCCGAGCTCAGAGACGCGATGATTCCAACTTGGAATTCGACCCCGCGAGTTTCTTGCGAATTTTTCTTCTCCTTTACTTTCCCGTTGCTCGGAAAACTTTTCCGCTCGGTTCAGGGATAGATACGTTTACGATCTTGAAAAAAATTTTTTTGCCGTTACATTTTCGCGACATAAAAATACGTTTAAGCGAAACAAATTGTTAAGCGTACTCGTTTGGGTCCAGCTAAGCGCTCCTCGAATCCGTCCCCTTCCGCGACAGCCACTTCGGTGGAAAAATTAGAGATACGATATAGCTTGGCTGGCGAAAAATGAGAACATCGTCGACGAAACGATGAACGCGGGGGCTCGGCGAAGCGCGGCTTGTCGCATGCATAAGTAATAGAAATGTATAATCGAGCGCGATAAAACAAGCACGATCGTGGAGGGACGATTAGAAAACGCGCCACACCGGGAGATGCCGAGCTCGCCGAATTTTCAACCGAATTGACTTTTTTGCCTGAGCTTTCATCCCCTCTTTCTTCCTCCCCTCCACCCCACCGGCACACCTCTAGCCTCTCCTTTTTCGTTGTTTAACCGGGTGAATTATTCATGAAAAACAAACTCGAGCGCGCCGTCTGTTCGGCATACGTAAGGAAAACTCACGAACAAACAATTTAATGAAGGCGCCTTTGGAAAATAGACATCCGGCCCTCGCGGGCCTCGCGAGCCGAGCAATTGAAAATTTTCCACCGTTTTAATGCGCTTTTCCCAGCGTGCGGACTAACGCGCGCGCGCGCTATCGAGGTGAAATTTTCACGAAACGTGAATTTTTTTTCGTTCCCCCCGTTCGTAAAAATTTCCGCGTATTAGCAATTCAGACGGCGTGTACGAAAATAAATTCATTCGTTCTTGATCCTATACGGCCGTGCGCGTTCTTTCTCTCTCCTATTTTTTTTTTTTTTATTCCCGTCCGCGTATATTGCTCGTGCTAAAAAATGCCAATATTTCATTGTCTACGGGAAAGAACGAAAAGAGAGGAGTGAGGGAGAGAGGGGGAGAAAAAAATTGGCGCGCAATGAAAGATTGGAAAATTGTTTCGCGAAGAGGGAATATTGTCAGGTGATTGGCATACTATACGCCGAGATATATAAAGCTACCGAGTGCAAGGAGTATTGGACAGCTCAAACTCGAATAAATGTTTCTCGAGATTAAATCAAGGCTCGATAAAATCAGCGACAAACCAGCCAATTAAAGCGCAAGGGTCAACAAATAAATATTTTTCCCCCCCCCCCGAGCACGCTTTTTGCGGAATTCCCGAGGAGGATCGAATTTTTTGGGATCCCACTGTAATCGAATTTCCGTGGAAAAAAATTTATTCGATTTTTACCCGCCGAGAGATAAATTGAATATCGAGTTTCCAGTAAAAAATTTTTCTCACAGCAAAGGATTTTGATGGCACGGAAAAACCCACTGATAATAACGAAAACCAAAATGGTACATAGCTTTCAACGTATTTGCAAGTTGGAATACGTTGTAAAAAGAAATATAAATTGTATGGAGTAAAATCTTTTGTCGGAAATTTTTTTCTCTCTATGAGCATTATTTTGTCAAAGTAAAATAAATGAACATTTGTACGGTACTGTATTCGCGATTAATATGGGTATTTCTTTTATCGTTAATAACGAATACAAACATTTACATGAATTAACGTAGCTCAGAATATCAGCCACGCTTACAAAGAAAAGATCGTTTATAATCGAGAAACATCCAAATCGGGAACCTATCGTGTAAAAAAATCATTTGTTAAAAATTCGCGAGCTATCGTTCAAACAACGTTTCTACTCAATGTAGGACACCCTGTAGACGCAATTCTCCCGCTGAATCGAGAATTTCTCCGAGTTTAGTTCACACGTGTTCGGTTCTCGTTTTCAACAGTTTTCCCACCGCCCGATACATCGAAATCGCGAGACGCCTCGAAACGAGTCATCGGTACAACCCGCGGGCAGTTTTGGCTCCACACGCTCGAGCGCGTCTCGGTGCCAATATACGGCATTCTGTACACACATAGGGAAGATGTACTTCGAATGAAACAATAACGGAAGACAAGAAAAACTAGGAAGACGAGAGTGAATCGTCTGGACATTAGCGTTTCTCAGATTCGCTTGTGAAATCGTCGAAAAAAATATACGAAAAAATTAACGCAACATCGATTTTCAAAGACTGAATATTCCGATTATTTCGATTAAGTTTTTTCGTACATGATCTACCGGTTTTCATCCGTTAGATTTTTGAGGAAACGGTAATATCTGAAAAATAAAATAAAAATATTGGTTTTGCGTTGCGGGCAAAACGCGTATCAGAGGCAGGAGTAATGCACGAAGAGGCCCAATTTGATGTTTAAATATTCATATCTCGTACTATTCGTAAAAACCATTTCAAGTTGCTTTCCAGATCTTGCAGCTGTTAAAATCAAAATACCGATAAGTTATCATCCACCTTCGACGTCGGCCGGAAAATTTTTCTGTGAATTTCACTCGCGCTCTCGAACGACTCTATTTCACGACGCAAAAGTACTCGTCCCTCTTTCCGTTGGTCGGGCGCGGATAAACGAAGAAGAAACGACTTTTCGACACGCACGAGTCAAACGCAGCCAGCGATAAAGCCCGCGCGAGATCGTATATTGACGAATCGGCGCGTCGTGAGGTGAATGTCGAGCTCGAGCTCTCGAGGCGCGCGAGAGAGAGAGAGAGAGAGAGAGAGGGAGAGAGGGAGAGAGGGAGAGACGGGCCGTCACGCGCCAGACAAATTTCATTTGCGTCCGAGCACGCGTCCGATTATTTTCACTCGTTTTGCCGTTACGTTTCACCATTCCCTCCCCCCTCCCTGTGCGTCTGAGTGCTCATCGACTTCTGCTTCCACAAGCACGCTTCATCTGCCTTCCTTCGTACCTGCCCTTTGTTCCCGGGACGATTGAATCTTCACTGCCAAGAATTCAATTGATGTAGCCGTCGATCTCTCTCTCTCTCTCTCTCTCTCTCTCCATTTTATCCACATCTTTCTCCTTCGCTCTCCATTTGATCCCATTTCCCCGACGATCGACGAGTTCGAGTTGGCAAAGGCGCGATAATGGAGAACGCCGGGAGGATGCGAGGACGGAAGGTAGCTCGCGGCTCTTACAAACTATCCGCGGAGATGACCGATGACGCTCGTTATATCGCCGCGTCGTTTCCGCGATGACGTCGCGACTCCATTATCTTCCGCGCTCTCTCGCTCGGTTACCCACCGACGATTTAACTCTGTCCTCGTCGAGGCCAAACTCCACCCGACCCACACCGCCAAGATTTATCGCTCCGGATCGATTTCTCGGACTCCGGGCTATCCGATCGAGTTTACTTTGTACCTACTGGGTGGTCAGTTTTTATCGCGCGATATTCGCCAATTCAAATATTTTTTACAATTCACCGAGAAAATAATATGTCTACACTATATGTATTTTCGATACTTTGAAAGACAGCATAAAACAAACGAAAGTTTCATTTTCCGCACTCGTATTTTATATCGATTTCGGCGTAATCGAAGCCTCGGAAACCTGCCCCGCGAATATTTATTCATTTTTCATTTTTAATTAATCAACCTTTTCTGAAATTCAAACAAGCTCGGATCGATGAAATTCATTTTCATGCGATCTCCTTTCCATTCTGGGTGCTACCCGCTCGGTTGATGCGGCAAAAAATTCGCATCCGCGCGCGAGACAGTATAATCCCCCCCCGAAGTTCCGCATCGACGATTCGAGTCTCATTTCGCGAAACGAGGACGCGAATCGCGTCACCCGCTCGCGGTGTGTACAGTTTGCGTTTCGCGATTGCTCGGTGCTCCACCGCAGCCGAACTCTCGACCTCCCCGCGACCGCGATTGTCCATTTCGGACAGCTGCCCGGTGAGGAGGTTTGCGAGGAGCTGGGGGGAGGCTGTACTCGACACGTATATGACTCCTAAACGCTCGGGACGGGTCAAGACCAGTCGGTATTGTGCGGATATTCATAGGGTGTCTCAGAACAACCGTTTTGAATTAAAAGATAGCTCTTGAAATCTCTTTCGAAATTGTCCTACTCTATAAATCGTTTTAACTCATTTTCATGCTCGCATTTGGCACATTACTCCAAAAAATTAAAGGGACGTTAACCGATACAAAGTACGCTCATAGGCAGTTGACTAATCGACGAAGAATATATATATATGTGCATAACTCCTTAACTATACGATTCTCGCAAAGACAAAAGACTTATATGTATATTCTCAGGATTTCATAAAATGTTTCATAGCGAAAAGTCAGATAATAATTTTGGAACACCCCGTGTAGATATACGCGGGGCGTACTCGAGCCGTGCATTAAGTGCGGATTAGGCGCCTCTTAAAAGGATCGTTTAAGCTCGGCCGGCTTAACGGGCACGCGCGACCTAATTTACGAGCTGGATTACAACTTTCCCTGTATGCGTTCGATGTGTCCCTCTCGTCGGATGCGTTTTAACTTTATTCGCTTATTCCTTTCTCTCGCATTTTCGATTTTGCAGTTCGCAACTAGATTGACCCATGAGTGAAGTACGCCAGTTAGTTTTCGTTTAATACCGCCGTAACACCTTTCGCAGAATCGTATTTAGCCGAAATTAACGGAATATCGCTCTGATCCGTCAATTAGCGAGATGTAGTTTTACGTAATTATTTCTCCGCTTGATTGATTTCGATTGTCAATTTTATCGTCACTTCCCGTCTATTCGGCTCGTTATCGATGGATATTAATGACCAAATTAGGATACGTTGGCCCAAAAACGTCGAATTAAAATTCGTCCGTGTTAAATTCTAGAGCTTCCGGAAACCGTTAAAATTCGGACAAAGAACAATGCAATTTGTTTACTCTTTGACGGGGAATGCAAAAATGTTGCCTAAGAGAGTTATCGAAAAATGTGCGATCGAAACTCGTGCCCTTTCCGCTTCCCCTATTTTCCTTTTTTTTCGCGCTCTTCTTGCCTCGGCGAGAGCCCTCGTTATCGGGACCGTCGTTTGCATCCGACGATCGACACTCGAACGCCCATTATCTGTCGCGAGGAAATTTTCCCGCGCCTCGAGTGCTTATCCGCCAACGACGTTTCGCGGCTTGAGTGCGTCATCCACTCGACCCACATGCATTATACAGGGTGTCCCGGAACGAATGTTCTTTGAGCGAGATAGTTTACGAAATTTCGAACTGAAAAGTTTTTTTTTCTAGTTTCTCATACGACACGCGGTGTTTGAGTTATTCCAATTTTCACCTAATCAGGAGCGAATTTAATTCTGTGAGCCAAAATATGCAATTCCAGTAATTCCAATCTATGCCAATATTAGACGGCAAACCATAAATTCCGCAAGCATGAAATTCCTCGTTCAAAATTCGCAAATTCTTCGGTAGTAAAAGCTCGACATTTCGGAGACACCCTGTAGATTATTCCGTCGAGATAACCATTCCCCTTACGCGCGAAAACAATTATCGCGGCTCGTGGATTAATCTCCGAGATTACGCTCGCGATCGCCACCCGACGTTCCTGATTGGCGGATCGTCAGGAACGTAACAATTACGCGAAGAGAGCCAAGGCTTTATTTACAATTCATATACCTTCGTTACATCGCTCGAGTTCAGTTTCGACAAAAGGCGAGAAAAAAAATCAGGGCGTGTTAATCTACGTATGCAAAATTCCTATGCAAATTTCATTTAACTCGGCATCGATTCGCGTTTCCGCGCTCGTTGTAATTCAAACAATGGCACGTATGAAAAAAGATGTAACGCGGGGATGGAGTGCTCGGATACCGAAAAGGAGTCGCTTAATACGCGAGCGAGCGCCGAGAGATTTAATTTCGCGAAAAGTTCGTTTCTGGTTGGCTCTTGGGTCGCATATATGAGTATATTAATTTCCTGTCTTTTTCTCTCCTCGAGGTTTGTCGAGGGTCGAGCGTTGGCACCGGGAAAAGAATGCCGTGTCGAGGGCAATTAGCGGCTTCGAGGTCTCTCCCTTCGGTAAGGACGTTTCGCGTTCGCTTGTGTATGCGAGCATGCGTGCCACCGGAGGCTCGTTGTATGCAAATCGGTTATGCCAAACGCACGCTCGACCGAGCGACTGTTAAGCGCCTTTCAGATTAGAGGGGTATTTCGATGTGACAACATCAAGTTTTCGATTTGCTTTTTTTCCCAAAGAAAAATAACGTCTGAGAAAACTGATGATAAAAATAATAATAATAATATAGGTTGCGATAAATCTCACTAGGTATAATGTAACGTAAGATGCATAATCATTCATTTTTTATCAAAAATTCTTAATTACGTAAAAAAACCTATAAAAAGTTGAAATTTCGTAAAAAAGTTATAAATTATTATTATTAACTCGCGTAATATTTTTTCTTCCCAATTCTAAGCTCCGTTGGGGTAAAAGTTAACATTTTAATTATACGTTGTCTCAATTTAATACGTGCTCTTATCATTATTTCATAATAGACCCTTTCTGCTCTCCCTACTGTGTTATTTCAGTTCCACTGTAGCGACGCTGCCGCTGGTCCGAAGGGTTAAATTTAAATTCGGCAGCATGCGCTGTGTAAGCTCGAGACTTGGCCAACGAGACAGCGGACGAGGTGGCCAGATAAAGACTACAGGGATTGTATCGTTTGCGAGGCGCGTGCTCGAGACAAGAGCTGGGAGGGGGGGAGGGCCGAGCCCGTAGAAATAAATTAGCGAAAAGTTTTTTATAAAGTGCTCTCGGCGAAAAGTTTCGACGTTCGGAGCGTGGAGAGCGAAACGAAAATAAAAAAAACGCGAGCCAGGGAAAATAATGGAGGGAGATTTCGCGAAACGGCTGAGAGGGTGAAATTTAAGTAAGCGAATTAATTAAGAAACTTCTGTGTAAAAATAAAGGAATTAACAGCTGAATATTCATTCGACGGGTTACTTACTCTCAATTTTTGCTGTTTCAGAATTTTTCTCTTCCACCCGTGTCCCGATCGACTTTTTTTTTATAGAGACGAAAATTTTAGGAGTTGACCTCTGCGGCTATTGCGAAATATCCCCGTCGCATTGTTCTCTCGATATTTCAAGCTCCGGGCGTATCAAACTTTTCTCACAGCTCGCGACACCTCCTGACGACAAAAGTAGTATTCGACCGCTATGGTCAGACCAAGTTTCTCGATCGAGTCTATTGTCTCTCCTGTTGACGGAATTACCGTCGCGACATTTCGAAATCCCTCTTTAATTCAACCCTTGCGATCGTTCTCATTACCTTTTACGTTATCCGTTAAGGTGAATTTAGTATAAGAACGAAATTAATAAGTATTTAGTTACGAAATTATTTTCCTATCGAGTTTCAAAAAAATATAATATATGTAGAGCCTGGTACATTTTTCAAAGAATCTAATTCATTCGCATTCACAATTTTTACGATGCATAATGTACAACATCATTTTCTATAAAATTTTTCTATCAGATGAGGATAAATTGATTCTTTTCGAGAGAGGCTGATTTATACTTGAACGGAGAATAACGAAGAGACATTTTCTTCGTTAAACGAAGCAAGTAACTTGAACAACACTTGTCTCATAAACGAGAGATAAATCGATTCGTTCACTCGGAAGATTCTCGTCTTTACGGGTACGAGGGGGGTAACATTTAAACACCCGAGCCATAGTTGCAATATGAATACTCGTTATAACGGCAGTCGAGTGGAATCGACACGTCAAGACGAAATAACTCCGCGGCGTTATATTCTCGCAGGTGAGTTACGATCCACTGAGAGGTTTCTCCCAAAAGAGGAAGAGAGAGGGAGTCCAAAGAATTTCGCTCATCGCGCGAACCACGTTATTAAATCGAGTAACGAGCGTGCGAAGAGCCAAGGTAGACGAGGAGGCAGGAGTATCGAGAGTTCGAGGCTTCAAGTTTGGAGTCACGGGGAGAAACGGTGGGAGGAGGCCAAACTGTCATGGAACTTTCGTACGTATTAAGCCAAGCTCTATCGTTTTAAACGATTCCGAGTACTTGGCGGAAGAGTACGCGTGAACGGGCGAGAGAGAGAGAGAGAGAGAGAGAGAGAGAGAGAGGGAGAGGGACTTTTGCCTAAGCCGAGACGAACTCGGACGCGCAAGACGTTAAACCAAACGTTGAATATTCAGCGGGGCCGTCGAGGGACGACGTCGTAACGCGCACCGATGTTTTACACATTAACGAAAATTTTATTTGACGAGAGAGGGAACCCGAAGTAGCTATTACGTCGGGTAACGATTCGATCACAGGGAAATCGGATTTGAAGAATCTGATTGGGGATGAGCATCCCTTTTCTCGTCTCTCTATTCTTGCGTCGGACTTCGAAATTCCAAATAACGAGGATAATGAGGAGAAGTAGGATATCGAAGAGGCGGGGTATCGGAGGTCGAGGGTTCGCGGAAGAATAATGAATGTACAAAGTTCGAGAAGGATATAATCGGCGGTGATGGGGGGAGGGGTGGGAACTAGTATTACTATATATAGGCCCCGGGACACCTCATCGCTTCAAGTTGGTCCGCGGGTGCGTGCGCGAGGTGTTTTATGAATAAATATGAGATGTTAATTAAAAGTTTTCGTCTTGACGAGTAAAAGTGACGAGACGACGTCACGTCACGCGCAAAAACCGACGTTGCCGCCGGTCGATCGGCGAAACTTCTTGGTTCGATCGGGAATTATTAATCCGTTGTGCACTCTCTCGTGATAAATGAAAATCGAATTTCGAAAGGCATTTTTTCGCGGAATTATCCAACCGAGTTTGACAGTCGCATTACGATGAATTATTCGTTTTTTGTAGGTTGAATGAAATCGAAGCGGCGTTACGGATATTCTACAGGGTTGATAAGAGTTACCGAAACTTTTTTATTTAAAAAAAAAAATCATTATATCCCTTCAATTTTTAATAATATGATATGTAAATGAAAAAAATATGAAAACAAATATTAACAATCCAGTCAGGGCTGCAAACGCGTTTGGATACTGAAAATTGATTGGTTAAACAACAAATGTTAAAAAAGCTCGTTCTCCGAATGCTATTACAGTTACACCCTGTATATCTCGAGCTCTCGACGTGAGTAATGTTCGATAGGAACGAAAAAAAAAAAATCGCGTAAGATTTCGCACTACTCGCGAAACGTTCGGCATCCGGCGCGGGGGTAGTTTTATCCAGCCCACACCCCCTCCCAGCTCACGGCAATCTTCCACGACCTCTCGTATATACACACGCTCGGTTTCTACCTTCCCGCGAAACGTCGAGATTTATGATCGCCATAAACCTGTCCATCGTCCGGAAATAGTCTAATATGTCAAAGTCTCTCGTTGCTCGTGTGTACCTTTATCGAAAATAATCTACCGACGTGCCGGATCACGCGGCGGGGCTTTATTCGATTTTCGAGTCGGTTCGCTCTTTTTAGCCCGCCCTTTTTCGGCGTACACGGTGAGCACTCCGACCGCGGAGCTCAAAATCGATACAGCCGAGCGGGATCTGTGTGGCACGACCCATGTAGGTACGTAAGTTGACCCTTGCGTTTTTTTTTTTTTTTTTAGTAAAATTGATCGTTGCGATTCAACTTGTTGAAGGCACGACTCTTCCGTCTCGCGCTGAAAAATATTTTGACGGAAGATTGAAAAAAAAGATTGCGTTCGATAAATATTTTATCGTCATACAAGTAAATGGTTATTTTATTTTTCTCACGTAAACTCGCGCGAGGCTTTATATTTCGACGAGAATTTTTCAACTGAATTTATCTTGACAAGCGAAAATCGATTAATTGTGAAATTTTCGTAACGCGCGCGTCCCGCTGTATAAGCGATGATGGAACTATCACGAGAGCTTTGTCAAAACGTACTTGCTGTTGTGTGCTGCCTCTTTTTTTTTTATTTTCCATCGTTTTGCAACAACACGCAATACATTCGCCAAGCGCGAGCGATAAATTCGCGATCGGGTTTGCGCGTATGTCTAATTGATTAACAAGCACTCGAAAAACAGCGCGGTATAACGGTCGAATGATTTTGTTCGGCTTTACAACGAAAAACGAAATGGAATAAAAAAGGTGGCGGGATAGAATTTTTTTTTCTCCTCTCCGGTCGATGCCGACGATAAATTAGTTTGACGAAGTACCATCAAAAACTTATTTTTCAATTTCGACGAACTCGTCCCTCGCTGACGTACATTTTAAGCGCGTTGGATAAGAAGAAAAAGAAACGACATCGCAATGCGATATCACCTTCGTTATTTAGATTGTCGAAGATAAAAAACAAAATAGTAACGACGACGAATAGGTCTCGTGACGTCGATTGACTTATCGTACTGACTCACTGGATTTCGACTATCGCGGCTCAATTATTTTTAAAAGCCTTATTACTTATTATCACCAAAAGGGAAAAAAAACGATCATAAATTATTCGAACGTTATTATTTTTTTATTATTTCTGAGATGGTAGTCTTCGAAGGTTGGTAGAATTTTTTAATCGTTTGCAATAAACTTTTTATTAGAAATCTAGTTTTTATCGCAACAATGAAGCGATCCCTCCATTCACCCCGAATTACGATAAAGAGGGCTGAAATTAGTGACCGCTGTTATACTCGATAATGGCTAGATCCGCGGGGGCGGTCGCAGAAGGTGCCGTCGAACGAGAAGCTTTTTTACTACCCTCTTATTTTTCTAACAGTAAGTTCGGCGCGCGCAGCCGGGATTATCGCGCGTTCGCTTTATCCCAAGTTTTAAATCTCCGAGAGTCGCGAGGGGCAACCGGCTCGCTCTCGCTTCGACAAAAGTTCTCGTCGAGACGCGGAGTCGCGCCGGAGGTAAATCTACGAGGTCGAGAAAAAAAGTGAAAAGAAAAAAACGAGACACGAATCACCCGGCCGAATAGAGACTTTGTTACAGAGGCTGAGCCGATCTTCGCACCTGCGTGTGTTTTTCGAACAACGAGCTTACGAAGCCCTATTTCGTGGTTATTCGACCCTCGTTCTTGGCAATAGCCTAGTGGGTAATTATACACTTTTTTCAGACAGTTAAAATCGGCTTAAAATTCGAGGAGCCGTTTTGTGTCGTGACAAAGAGAGAAACGAAAATCATGAAAATCGAAAATCCGAAGGTCAAGAGAACTAGGAGTCGACGTGTTACGCTGCATATACAGCATGACTTTTAATTAGAGCTCGCACGAAAGATTCGTTTAATTAAACGGCTGGCTAGAAATAACACAGAGGTTCGTGGGTGGGTAAACATCGCCACGAAATAAATTTCCAGTCGTCATTCCAAACGTTTAAGAGAGGAGTGGGTAAGGAACTCGGCTTGTTGCAATTAAATCGCTTTTCTCGCCACGCTAAAAGTTCTAACTCGCCCGTGCGAGAGCGACCCTCGAGACGAATCTTGACGCTCGAGAAGCGAGAATTAACCGCATAAACGTTGCATTATTTGTCGAATACTGGCTGAGCGAGGAATTTGACGTTTGGTGCAGAGGAATTGGCCCATTAATAATCCAAGAAGTCGCTCATTCATAATCGTATAACGAGCTGCGTGCCTGTTAATCTTTAAGGAGCGAAAAAAGGCGAATAAAAGCTGCAAGTGGGAAACGTAAAAACACAGAAAAAAAGTTGGTTACGCAACATGGGTAAACGTACATTCTGGATGTGTTGGAAAGCATTAAATTTAGAGTAAATTAAGGTAATTATATGATTAATATTTTCACGTGTTTCAATTTCAAAATATAAAGAAAAGTAAGAATTTTTAAGGAATTGTCTATTGTAAGGGAAATTTAAAATACGCATACCTGTGGAAAAATTGGTATTTCAATTCAAGGTAAAAAAAGTCGACAGTGGCAGAACAAGAGAATTACAACTCCGACCATTTGATAGTCGTTCTCCTCATTTTTTAGTAAAATTGGACAGCCTGCGCGAAACCTGCAAAAGTATCGTTTTTCATCTGGTACGTTTCGTAGCGAAGGCTTTAGAAACACAAAACTCGACCCAAAATTCGGTATCGGTTTGCAACGTTCGTTACGTTGGAACAAAAACACAGCTCCGGATGTGAAAATGTTTCGATCGCTTTGGGGCCGAGGAGAGATTGAGAGCAATAAATGTTATTGTCTCTTTCGGGACCTCGAAAAGTTAGGATTAAAATTTTGACTTGGTTATGGTATCGGCTTGCGAGTATCGCGTACAGCAGAGACGCGGAACAACCGGATCCCCGCATCCAATAAATCGCAGCCGGGTGAGCCGACACTCACGAATACGAGGATCAGTCCTCCCACTCGGTATTCTCGCACTCTCGGCTCCGCTCCCAGCCGTTAAGCTCCCTTTTCCGAACTACTATTTTACATTCGTCATTTGTTCTCGGTTAATCCATACGCGAGCTATGGACGGGAATTATTTTCAGCTCCGTTATAAATATTTTGTAAATGAATATTTGCACCTCTTTTTATTTCGCCTCTGTTTTTTCTATTCCCGTTCCCATCCGATACATCGAAATCGGGGATTGTCATGTATCACGAATGAAAATTATAACGTTCCCGATAATCCCTTACGAAAGCCGATTTGCATCCTGTCTGGCACGCTATCTCTCGCGTTCGACCGGATCTCGTTGCTTTTTTTCTCGTATATCGAACGCGAATGTAATTGGCTGTACTGTCACAGCCGATTTTTGTTTCCCCATAGCGACGTAACGCGACGAGATGTGTACGAGGGGAAAAAGACGAGTCGATGAGAAATTTTAATCCGGGAAAATGATTACGGCAATAATGGCGGTTGCATAAATCGCCCAAACAATTAACGCGACTCGCGGCGCGCGTCCGTTAATTGCGAAATCCGAATTGCCACAATTAAAGCGTTACATTCAATTTTTTGTGCTGATACCTCGCAAACGATTATTCAGGGAGGAGATGGAATGAATTTTTTTGTAGGTTTCAAATGAAAAAGTGGAATTTCGTTCACACGATGTTCCAGAATGATCGAGTGTCATTCTTTCGAGTACGATCTTGTCAAATTTCGAACAAAGACGTAAAGACATCTATAATTGGCCAACAGATTACGCTCATTATTCGGAATTCCACTCCTTCGAATTTCGCGAACTGTTCGGTAGAATATCGTGAGATAATTTTGGAACACCCTATACGTACGTATAATACAATCACGAGTGCATTCTGGTCGAAATATCGATTGAATCGTGTCATTAATTACGAATGCGAGCTACTCTCGCGAATAAATTAGCGGTGATAATTTTTTGTATGTACACTCGGGGCGATAGAAATTACCGTTGGTGTTATGACGAATCGGATTCTCGCTCGGGAAAAACAGTTCAATTAACCGGCGGAAATTTTTCTCTGCGAATGACGTGACGCGTCGAAAAGAGCCGACCGGAAGCGATTTAGAGGACGCTCGAGAGCCATTGAAACATCAACCTCGGGTAAAAAAGTTTTCGGGATGGGCGACATTGTGCGTGAACGCTCGCCCGATCGTTGTTTCTTTTTTCGGCCAATTTTCGCGCGATCGTTCTGAACCATTACGCTCTGCAATTGTCATCGCGCGTCGGTATAAATTGTCTCGGCAATTAGTGCACCGTTCGGTACGGTGCACTCGGGCCAACGCCAACCGGACGAAAGAGAAGCGATAGACGCGAGGGAAAATGCAAATTTAAGGAGGCTCGCGAGTGCAGGGCAGCGCCACCTAACTTTTACGAATTATTCGACATTTCGAAATCGTTCGTTGATTCTTTCGAAAGGAATTAACGGACCAACCGCATTACAAAATACATAATTAAAGCAACATCGATTATTCATTTAACGTAAAATCTGTCGACACGGTAATTTCAATGAAAATCGAATGAACCGTTTAAAGGGCCTTTCGAGAGCTTCGATGGATTATCGCGATGAATCGACCTGACCGCGACAAAAGCCAGACAGTCTCGAGCGCGTTGCGCTTTCCCTTTTTCTTCTTTTTTTTTTTTTATTTTCCACCGAGGCTGGAGCACTCGGCGCGACCGATGAGGGAAAAATTAATTACGCCGAGCCCCGGCCAAATGCGTTCAATTCCACGTTCGCGGTATACGGAAAACCGGCGTCGATTCGTTTCGTTGGTATTACACCGTACTTCGTTACGCGATAATCGATTCGCGAATTAATCGTTCCACGATTCGATCATCCCCCTCCCCCCGTTATGGGGGGTCTATGCTCTATGTTTTTCGCGATAAATTCATCGCGTGGAATTAACGAACTCGTCGTGAAAGAATTAATTGGCCGAATTCCGTCGGAACGAGCCGAGAGCGCGAGCTCTGTGTGCTTTGCGTTTCTCGTCACTCTTATCCATCTTGTTATCTCAAGCCCTCGGCCCATTTTCTCCGGGGCGTCGGGGCTCGCGCGTTGCTTCCCTTTTGCGCTCGGCTGTTTCAACGAATTAGCTCGGAAATTTCGTATTACGGCGCCCGCGCGGGGCACGAATTTCTCGCCTGGCTCGTCGACGTCGCGCTTCCGTCCGCCCGCGCCCGACATTTTTGATTTAATTTAATCATTTCGAACAAACAACTCGACGTTTATGAAACTCGAATGGCTCGCGCGCGCGCGCGCGACAGAGCACGGGTCGGCCTTAATTCAGGAATAACGAATTTCAATTCGCCCGTGTGAAGAGGGTTCCTTCCGGTTCTGAGCATTTCGGTTCGGTCGAGTGCCTTTGTTTATTGCCGTTGTACGACGTGACGTAATTTTGTTTAAGAGACCCAGGTCAAGAAGCCAGGACGAACCCGATCATTCGTATTGTTGCATTGGAAGAATATCGGGTACCAATGGACAGTGTAATTCGAACATTTAAATGATATACAGATTATTGATAAATTAACGAAAACATTTGTTTATTCATCGTAATATATTTGTATTTAATTCATGACCGAAGCAAACCTGCTCTTTTTCGTGCAGATTATAAACACGATGTTATATTAACGTCTCGATTTTTATTTCCCTCGCATCCGTTCGACTTCCCGCGCGCACAGCTCGATCCCCCTCGCAGTCTCATTTGCCGCTCGTGTAACGATAAATTAATAATAATCGGTGGAGGGAATTCGATCGTCCGGTGTCCGGCAAACGACCGCGATGAATTTATGTACAATTGAGCAGAGAAAGAGAGAGAGAGAGAGAGAGGTGAATCTGTCGCTCATCTGGGAAAAAAAACGCACCGATTTTTACTCGTCGAGGCCTCGCGAGGCCAATGTCGACCCGGGAACGAAAAAAAAAACCGTACTCGCCGTTTTCTCCCACCGCACATCGATCCTCGAATTACGCAGAGCGTATATATTTGCCGAATTCATTCGCTCGTTGAATATATCAAACACGCGTATCGAGTTGTTTGACGCGTGTAACGTTTGATGTAATCAATTAACATCCTCTTTGGGCCTTCGAAGAGACTGCGGAACGAATCTCAGCGGAGATTCCTAGCGATATATCAGCGTGTAAATACCTGTCGTGCGTTAAGCTTGTTAAACGCTACCGTCGATAAACTATTCCGGCGTTCTCTCGGCCGCTACTCGTTCTCTCGTTCGCATTTTTTTTTCTTTTTTCGACGCCACGTCCGTTCGAGTTCGGTAATTGCCTCTCTCTGTCTCTCTTCTTATCCCATATCTCTCTCGCGCGATCAAACGATGCATTAGCTCGTGCATGCCCGGCAAAGAAGGATTCGCGAAAAAAGAGCGTAACAGCTGCTGCGGCCGCGTTAAGCCGGTTTCGCAGTAGTAAAAATTTTCCCGCCCCCGTTAAATTCGAGTTTCGGAGCGAATGAGCGACGAATTCGGTTCCGAGAACAAAAATATTTACATTGTGTGCAGGATTTTAGTTTCTACGCGAGAAAAATGAGGAACTCAAAATTTCGTAGGTTCTCTGTTTCGTTTCTTCTTTCAAGTTTCATGAAATGATGAAATGTTTCGACAGTTTCTCGTAAAACGGAATACACGTTCGCGGTAGAACGAAATTAATTCTTTAGTACTCGTTTGATGTCTCTGGGAGAATCAACAGCGTACGTTTCCGGGCTTCCTACGAGCCCTCGCAAGAGAATATTTGGCCAGCCACAACAAATTTTACATTGAATCAAGAAATAAGTCGAATTTTGATTCGAGCAAGGAGCGAGATGAAGTAAGTCACGAGTCTCATTTTTTGACTCGGGAGAAGAACAAGGTGGCGAGATTGTCGACGAGGAAATTCGGGTTGGCTGAAAAAGTGGAAAGAGAAATAATGAGAGACAAGAGTGCCGGCGTGTGTAGGTATATTTATGTATACACGGCCGATAAAGCCCCGAGTGAATGATATTCGCGGTGGCTTTCGAACGCTCTCGAGCGTGCACGCGCGATAAAAGCGGATGGACAGCTGCGTAACGGCGTGCGCGCACCGCGAATACCAAAACGCCCGAACACAAACCCCCGGAAATGTAGTAGCACCGGGGCCGAACAACTCGAGTTACGCGCCCTTTGAACGCGCCAGCGTGCGTCGATTATTTTACTTTTATTCCGCGAAAAATAGCGAAAGAGAGGGATCTGCGTGAAAAATATATTGTTGATTATATGTATATGTTACAATACATTGTACCAGAAAGTATATTTCAGTTAAATTTGATACGTATCTCCTAAAATGGACGCTACTTTTTTGAGCGAGAGGTATCTCGTGAAATTTCCATAAAAAATATCCATTTTTCGTTTTGTCATACGATGCACGGTTTCTGAATTATCCTGAATCCTCCTAATTGAAAAAACGATGCATCGAATTTTGCAACGAGAAGCTTTTCTCAAAATTTTATGAAGTATTCAATATTTCAACGTTCGGTACAATATGTAATTTTTTTCATGTAAAAAGTAGCTTCTACGGCGCCATAGCGTTAATGCGATAAAAGCCGCGAGTAAGACGGATCGAGCGAAACGCAACAAGGGAAACTGGTTCGGCCAACCAGTTCGGAAAAAGAGGGAGAGAGAGAGAGAGAGAGAGAGAGCAGTCAAGTTCGCGAGACGTATTCGAAATACCAAATGGACGAGGTTGATACTCCGCTATCGAAATATCTCGCGGATCCGCGGAGTGATATAAAGGCTCGACTTCCGATCGTTTCACGAGCGCGGTAACGTTTATTCGAGCATTTTTCTGTCGCAATTTCCAGTCCGGAGTCGGCTCGCGGTAGGGTGGGGGTACCGAACGAGTCCCGGGCACTCGTGAAATATTCAGTCACGAAAAGTGGTGTGTCTATCGCTTTAAAAGGGCGCGCGTAAAATATTTATGCCCAGCGTTCTTATCCAGCGGCGGAGCGCGATCTCGTGTTCTCGCCCGTCCTTTCCTTTTTTTCTTTTGTATTTCCCTTTTTTTCGCCGCACTTTAGATATTCTCCACCTTTATCCGCGTTACGCAGTTTCCGTTCGTGGGTGGGCGAAAATTTGACTAACTCTCTTTCTCCAGCGGCCGGCCACTCCTCTCGCAGGAGTCGGCGTCACGAGCGAGTTTTGCCCTTTGTGCTCGTTCCTTTTCCTCCAACAGCGCCATCCTCGAGGAACGCTGTTCCGTTTGTTTCGCCGAGCGGAAAAAAATGAGTTCCGCAAAGCCGACAATAATAGGCGTCGTAAAGCCAAGCACAACATGACGTCCGGTCCCGAGTGTACGAGGTGTTCCAGTTTGGCAGGACATATTTCTCAAGTTAATAGTTCCTGAAATTTCTATCGATAAGGTCTCCAAATTTTTCATAGAACTCAAATGAAACTAAGTGAACTCAAATTTGAAATTTTCATTTTTAATATTTCTCAAAATAATAATTTCGATTATCGATAATTTGAAACACTCGTGAAGATATATTCAAGAATCAGGAAATGAATATTTAAATACAACGTCACTATTAACCTGATTTTTTAACTATTTTAATAAAGTTAAAGATTTTGATTATTGACCAACCAAACATGAACACCCTGCCTACATATTCCTTGATGACACACGTGTCGTTCTGTCTCGACTCCTTGATTCAGTTGAGCAAGCAGAAATTTTCAACCAAATTCTTCGAGTACGAGGTAGAAAGAGAGAACTGTACGAAGAGCGAGGGAGGGGGTGAGAGAGCAGCAAAGCGGTGCACATAGTCGAGTATGGATTTCGTTATAATTGAGCTCGGTCTCGCGTGAAGCGGGAATGACGCGCTCAGTTGTGTATAACAGTTAGCACGCGAAATGCCAGTAGCGCATATAGAACTCGGGCGGTATCCTCTGGTGGGTACGCGAGCTTCGTAATTTCGGCTCTATATTCACCTCCTAAATGAATTGGAGAACACGCGGTACGCTGCGAGGCCGCGATACGAACTGATAGTTTTCATCTGGATTAAGGATGGACTTACCTCTGCGGATGGCGGCGGGACTGGGGGTGGCCAGTACGAGGAAGGCGAGGGCGAAGAACCCCCAGCCCCAGCCCACTAAGCCCATAGTCGCCGCGGCCATCGCTTCCCGGAGGCTTCCCCCGAGACAGGGACTGTCAATCCGCCTCCTCCTCTTCTTCCTCCAGCCTCATTTGCGGCGTCCCACCTGCGACGATAAGATCAAAAGACTTTTACACCTTTAACTCTTTTATGACCACATCTTTAAAAGAGAAATACTACTCTTTGTGTATTTAGGGTCAGTGATGATGAATGTGCCGTCAAAATTCAAATTTCGCAGCTGTCGACTACAGCAACAGTCAACAGTTGTGAAAATACAGTTTCTCTTCGAAACGTAGTTATATTAAAAAATACATGTTAACCAATTCACGCTAGTACCATCGCGTGGTGAAAAATCGTCTTTGATTGGTCAACGAAAATCCTGCATAACTTGGTACCCGATTGTCACACGAAAAAATTGCAAAGGACGTTTTATTTCAGAGTTCCATCATCTTTCCGCGGGCTAAAAAGACCGCGCTATTTTCTGGCACCCTTTATACACTTATACAATGCCTTTTATATTATCGTGTAAAAGTCGCGTGGAGGTAAAATTTATCACGCTCGAATCTCGTCCGATAAGCGCGGACAATGGTAATTTGCCCGCCACGGTCTACAGCGATATTGTGTATGCACGCGCGTCCCCGTATGCACACCTCGCATACACATCAGTTTATGCATTTAGAACGATGCCATTAACGCCTGCGTTATCTAGCGAGCGTCCCCCCTTTTTTTTATTACTTCTGGATTATATCAACAATTGGCGATATATTTCAGGAGAGAATTCGGTCAGAGGTGGACGGAGAGAAGAGAGGAATAAAGTTATGTGACTGTCGTTGTAGGAGTTCCAGCATCGAGCCCCGGGAAAATAATGGCGGATCCGTTTGACATTTTTATTGCCCGTCGTATTCGAGGCCGGTATAAGCAGTATCGGGGAACGGGAGGCGCGAAAGAATCGCTGGGTTCGGAGAAAAAAGTCTTCGTTCCCGGAGAAATATACAGGGTGTCCCGGTGTAACTCTTCTTCGAATAATAGATACCTCGAGACGAATTTTCCTATTTTTTAGCACCAATTGTTCCGAATTTCGTTAGTCGATCAGAAATGATTTTCAACTCTACGATGCATTCTATAAGAGACTCAAACTTCGCTCAAACGTTCATCGTGTTTTAAAGTGGGATGACGATTCTGAAACACCCTATACAAAGACACGCAGGGTTATAGGAGAGGGTAGGTAGACGACACTCTATGACTTTTGGAAATTTTACGCGAGCGATAAACACGTCGAAACCGTCGAGCGTGATCAATTCTTCTTTCCGTCTCGCGTATGAAACCGCAATGTTCCTTCGCTCTTCTTACACGCCCACTCCGCTGAGTTTTATTTCACTCGGACAACGAAATTCCTTTTACGGGCCCGGTACGAGAGCAATCTCGCGACGAAGCATAATTCATCGCGAGAAACCTCATTCCGTACCCACGCCACTCCTCCACTTTTATTCGCCATCGTTCGCGTTATTCGGCGAGCTCGTGTCACGCCACCGACAGTAAAAAGCCCCCCCCCC
>NCVS01000947.1:43007-54750 GCA_003055095.1 Goniozus legneri | reverse complement strand
GACTTCATGCCGATAATGAACACGACATCGCGCGTACCCAAAGAGAATCGAATGATAACGAGCGCCGCTCCGAAACGACAGTACCGATTTTTTTAGATATATTTCATTAATCGAGATCCCCTGTTTCCCCGTGGCTCGATGTGACGTTTTCCGATAAATACGGAAGAGGCTCCGAGTGCTGTTCAACGTTGACATACGAATATCAACGTTTGATTTATGAACAAAATTGCGTTCTTTTTTAAAAGAGTATTTAACTGGAGATAAAGTGGAATGTAAATTGATATCGATAAATAAAAAGTAATGAAAATGCTTTAAAAAAAAATTTCTTTGCTCGTCGAATACAGAATTTGAGATTTTTCAAACTGACACGGGCGCTAAAATAACGCTTCGAAAACGAATGTCGATGGTACTTTGGTAAAACCTCGTTAGCCGATTTTACAAGTTGAAAATAAAAATACACAAAAGGGTAAAACTAACATCCAAAAATAGATTGAATTCAATATTCAGATCAAAATGTTATCCAAAATACATTTTTTTATTAATACATACGTTTCTGTTTTCTCTGTGAATTAGTGAATTCTGTGAGACGAGGTTTTACCAAAGTTGATGCGCGAGTTTTGAGACCGTTAAACCGCTTGCATAATCTGGCATCGAGTCACGTGTGAAACGACGTACGTAAGATTCATGCCATATCGGGGTATATCGTCTGTGAGAGAGCGCGACCTCTTTCAAAGAAAATTCATCGGTAAGATCGATTTCGAAACTCGACGAGGCGTCAAGTTGGTTATCGTGGCTGCTCCACTTGGGCGACGCAACGAATCGAGCGTGAGCTTCTTTCCTACGAAAATTACGTTTCATGCGTCGGTTGCGATACTCGAATATACGAAATTTTGCGTTAACAAAAAGGTATTTTTATGTCAAGGCTGAAATCGTAAAAGGGTAAAAACCGAAAATTCGACATACTATGAAAAAATAAATATAAAAAATTATATTTTCATAAATTTTGTGTGTTATCTACTATTTGAGACCTTCTGGGACATCCCACACACGCGACGTTTGAAATTCGACTTCGCGATGCGGCAATATCGTTCAAAGACAAACTTCGAAAGCGGAACCTCGCGGAATATCCAGTGCGTTTCACCCGGTTTCGTAGTAAAATGTACGTCCGATTTGACCGAACGCAATGAGAATTCACGCTTCGACGCAACACCGAAAAGGGTTTTCAGCTCTCGCGAGGGAATTTTTTTCGTTCGCGTCGCTCAGACGTATATATAGTTCAACCGAGCGAGAGGGGGGGAGAGAGAGAGAGAGAGAGAGAGAGAAAGAGAGAAAAAAAACGCAACGACAAACAAAGAAATTTCACAGGGTCACAAATATCTCACGCTGGGGATGATATAAAAAATTTAGAGGGAAACTTTTTTTTCCCGCTTCACGTTCTGGACGTCCGCGCATTCAACGATCGCTTTCACGTTCGTGCGCGCTTGTCAATAGTCGGGGGTCAGCGTATTTCTTCTCTCTCTCTCTTTTTTTACTCGCAAAAAAATTTTTTCCCGAATATAACCAACACGCACGGTCGTACAAAGGTAATAAATATACCCGCGGGAGTCGAGGCCGCGCGGGCGCGAAAATTACATTTTTTTTGGCTCGCTCTCGCGAATTAGCGAGGTACGAGCGACGTAACGGCGTATGCTCTCGAGAAACGGAAAAATTTATAATGCGAGCAGCGTGATTTCGCGTAACGCGAAGTTGAAATACAGCGTAACGCGCCGGTAACGTTTCGCCGACGTGATTATCGTCGAGCGCGCGAGCCGCGTACCGGCTTACCGTTAAATAGTTATCAGCGTTAATAAACTATAGCCATTCGAACGGTAATCCCTATTCAGTTGGAACCCGGAAGTCGGATTTTATTCTCGTACTCGGGCATTTGTGCCTTTATACTCTCGATACAGCTATCGCGTACAGGATGTCCCTGAGTTACCGGATACAATTGGTAAACGTTTTAAAATAAAATACTGTTTTATTATGAATCTCGCGAGCTATGTATTACTTTTTGACCAGCCTGTATAATTCCTGGGCATAGATATATTTTTTCATCTGACGAATGCATTAACACACACAGTGCATGAAATAAAGAGGTGGGGATTATCGCATCAGCGTTGGAGAGGGGCTCTGACTTTTACAAAAGTCACGGAGGAGGGGCTGAGAGAGAGAGAGAGAGAGAGAGAGAGAGAGAGAGAGGGAGAGGGAGAGAGAGAGAGAGAGAAGTCTCGAAAGGCGAGTCTCGCGTGAAAACGAGCGCTAGTGGGCGTGCGTAGGATAAGGGGTTGAAAGCCAGGGCCGTATATAGAGCGAGCTGCAGCCGTTTCGTTTCGTTTCGTTTTTCGCACGGCGCGTTCGGCCCCCGTGAATGCGACCGCAGACGCTATTTACAACCCGATATTATGCGCCCTGCCTCCCCCTCCGTAAAAAGAGCATCGACCCCCGCCAACCCCATCGCCTCCTCGACTCGCGGATTACACGATGCCTTTCAGCGCTCGCGCACGCTCTCCCGCGACTATACGATGGAGTTTCGCGAAATGCGAGCCGTGTTCGTATGTACCTGCGATCCCGGTTTGCGCGAGAGAATACGAGACCTCGTAAAATTCGAGATATACCTATAACGCGTACATCCGCCAGCGGTAACTCCGCTGGTGTGTTTTTCGGTCGGAGGGCTGGAAACGGCTAATCAATTTCTCTATGCTTGATTAAAAATGAGGGCTTGAAATCCAAAGAACTTTTTTCTCAACCAAACTTTGGCTTGGAGCACTATTGCTATTTTTCATCATTTTTTCATGATATTTCAATTTGGAAAAATAGTGTTTACAGTCAATGTTCACAGAATAACTGAACATTATAAATTTACAGTTTATTGTAATAAAAAGCTCTGATGCGTTAATCCAGTAACGTATTACTTTTTTATTACGATTGTTTGCCTGCTATTTTTTCGTAATAATAAAAAAAAATGCAATAATAATAAAAAGATCGATCGAATATTGGATTTTACGACACGCTCATGTTTCGTGCTCATTTATGACAAAAATTCTATGAAGGATCCCTTTATATTGACCAACACTACTTTTCTTTGGAAAATTTCAGCTCGATAAACCAGGTGCCCTCTTCGAAACTTGGTCAGGGTGGACTTTTACTAAATATTTCAAATCATCTTTTGAGCGAATAAAAAAGAGACGAATCAACGAGTCAAATATGGCGTAGTTATCAGATTTCGTAACTGGCAATAGCGAGAGGTTTTGAGCCAGCGACTCTCTGATTGGAGGTTCCGAGAAAGAGAGCAGAGAGCACGATGACGTTGGACACTAGCGCGAACCTATTCGTAATGAAAAAAGCTAACGAACCGTAGACAGAAGGGTCGTGAATTAGTCAGGCAATTCAGAAGGGAAGATCGATGATACCGTTTTGATAAAATATCCCAGCTTTCGATCGGTGAAACGAATCCGGACCGTAACAAAGTGTCTCTTATATTACCGAAAGGAATAATTTTCGATATTCCTGGCGTACGTAGCCGGAAAATTAATTCGGTCTATTTTTCATTCGGGAGAATAAAAGGACCGAAATCGCAAGAGATACAGACACCGCGATACGGAGCGCGCGCGAGCATTAAGAGTTACGGCTCGAGTTGTACAAGCGCGTCAGCCATAAACCGCGGCAGCAGCCGCCGCGAAGCACTGCTCTAGCGCCGGTATTATTATCCAGGCGAAAAAATAGATCCCTCTGTTTCTTTTTCTCGTTCCTACCCCGGCGCAGCGCGTATTTTCAGCGCGAACCTCTCCGAGCAGCTCGTTTTGTCTCCCCCGGCCAAATTGAGAGCATTACGGGCCGGGTAAGAAATTGAAGGAGACGACGAGAAGAGGACGCACAGGTTGCGAGACGGTACAAGTGAAATCCAATCCCGCACGAATGCCTAGCGCTGATCGTCTGACCAAATAGGGATCTATCTCCTTCGACGGGAGCTACATCACTGGCGCGAGTGGGGCGAGTTTCGCGAAATAGAAAATTTCCACCCGCGCTCGAGAGCACGCGCGTTGCGCTGAAAATTTGTTCGACTTTGGTTTATCGATTAGTGAAGTACTTTTGACCGATTATTTGGTGAGTTCGAAACTGTAAATAATAGTCTGCTATTTTACCGATGAAACGAGAGTGCGTTCTAAATAATTAAAACTGTTTTCACATTGTTAAAAATTTGTCAACATTTTTCAGAATACTTCGACACACGCACATCGACTTCTTTCTCGCGGCGCTCTCATTTCCTAATTTTTTTTTTATTCACTCTCGGCGCTCTCATGTCTCCTGGCTGCTTTTTTCGTCCCGCCCCCTCTCGGCCTATCACGGGTAACTCGTCGACGTACTAACGCGCTACTCGGGGGTCGTTTCACCTACTCGACGTTGGGACATGCATGCATAGGGCCCTTCAGACTTTCCGGTCGAATGTTTTCTTGCAGAGGGGCGCGATGAAGTGGGGAGAAGGGGGGCAGGAGTTTCTAGATGACTCGGGTGGGTAAGAGAACGACGTAGCTCGAAGATGAAAAAAGAGCGCGCGCTAGTTGGAACGATGAAAGCGCGGAGAACACGACGACGAGTATTACGATTACTTTTTTGCCCCCTCTGTAGGCCTTCTGTTTCAATTTTGTTTGAAAGTTTTTATACCCAGGGCGAGTTTCGCTACGTCAAATTGCTCGGGACTAAAAGTCGCCTGCGCTGAGAAAAAATTTCTCTTCGACAATCGAAATTTATTCCAGGCGACTTAATTTGAAAAATAACTCTGGCGTTATTTTTACCTGAACGTTGTTTTAAAAATTTCATCGGAAATATAATTTTATCGACTGCAGCAGCATCGAATATTATTCAAAGCGACCGAAACCAACATTAACTTTCTGTCTAATGAGCGAACATGTATCAAGATGATATTTCGTTAAATTTTTCATCGAGTTAAAGGAAATTGCGATGTGACCTATCTCATCGAACGCCATCCGGATTAAATGAGCAATCGAATCGAAAAGCTCGTTCGATATTTAATGACTGGTTTCGATTAAATCAAATCGCGGGCTAGCAGTGTCATCCACGACGGTTGATTAATCCGAACGGATAAAAGTACGAATGACGCAAATTGGAGATAAAATTACAAGAGACCGCGATTTTTCGCGATCGTTATTAGCGATTATAATTACAGAGAGATGTATTATTATTCTCGCGCTTCTCGTTCGATATCGCGTCATTAAATTCCACCGGAACTATTCGAAAATTTGCGGACGGGAACGACGCGCAATTAGAAAATTCCACGTCCTGTCGACTCGACGAAAATTCTTCCTGCCGTCGTACGGGATTGTCTCCCCGAGAGCTCCAAACGAAGTCAATCCGAGGCGAAAACGCTGACTGGCGTTTGGCTCGCGATTAAGTACAAAAATGTCCCGCGCGAGAATTCAAATGAGCGCGAAAAAGTTGAAACTCTCGACTGTATCTTATTAGCAATTCAATGACGAGATAGGATATCGTCACTCTCAATTCCGCGTAGATTTTTAGTTTGTTTTTTCTTTCTTAATTCTGTACGAAATAGGGAGAGTATTTGTTAGAACAATTTCGTCATACGAATATCTCCCTACGAATTTCAATCAATGCTATTAGCGTACGGTTTGATAAGCGTTTACCGTAATGAACAAATGTCGATACCAGTTAATTTACATACAATTATTATCTTACTTTCATACAATATTTCCCGAATATTTCGAAACTGTACTATTTGAACAATTAAATATTCGAACGCGAATATTCCATTGGAAATCGAAGTAAAATATTGAAAATTCGCATATAGATTAATTTACCGCGTGGAAACATCGAAATTCGATTGAATAATTTAAAAAATCGATCAAATATGGAGTCTGTTGATTTTTTGACGATCGCGAATGGTTCGTAGAGGGATGTTAGTTTGCGAAAATTCATCTTGCACAGAGTTATTGCGTAATTAACACCGCTCCGAAGATCGATCGGTTGAGCACTCTTGACAGTCGAGTCTTCGCGTCTTTCGCGCCCGCTTCTATCTCGCTGCGAATGACTCGAGCGCGAGGGAAGAGTGGAAATACAAAAGATAAAGAGGACGAGCGATCGATCGTACGCTATCAACCCCAAAAAGCAAAGCCCTATTGAGTGCGCCATGGAAGATCCTACAAACGAATTAACGAACCTCAATCGAGAGATTCTCTTTTCCGGGGTCGCTCAAAGACCTCGCGATTCGAAAAATAAATTTTCCAATACTTAAAAAGAAACGACGAAAAAAATGAGCGCAACAACACAGAGAAGTAAATTTGCGATACCCCTGGCCGTCGGTGACGTAAAAATATTTTCTTTGTGCAGAATAAATTCACAATATTTTTCACCGAAGTTCCACTACCGCTACTGTGAAATATTTCCATCGCTATTTAAGAGAGAAGGTACATTTACAATATTTGAAAAACTCATTTTTTTGCGCAGAATTTTAGTGTTACGCGCAAAGATTATGTCACCAAATTCAGAACTGAATTCAGACACCTTCACGAATGAGCGTCCTATCGTTCAATTTTTGCTCTGAAATTACAATCTTCATAAATAATATTCTAGTTTTTCAAAAATATCATAAAGAAATATTATGAAAACTAATTATAATAATATTTTTCAATTATTGAAGTATACAGAATGAAATTAAATCTTCAAAAACTGTGATTTTTTATAATAATTCTTAAAGAGCGATAGAGTACGTAACAACAATTTAGTCTGGCAAATTTTTCATTGAAATTTCGGAGGCGCGTGTCGAGTATTCGCCGAGGGAGCATTCGGCGCGACCTTCGTCATTCATCGAACATCACCTAGTGGGAATAACGAGATGGAGGGGGACGAGGAGCGACTGACGCGACCCACGTACGTTCGTCGTTCCAGTAAATAAAACGGGAAGTGCGAGGGGGGTGATCTTTGAGCGTTGACAAATCCGTTCGCGGTCGAGCCGCTAACGACCTCGTCGTGTTCACGGCGGTAGGGGATGCCTATCTCTCTCTCTCTCTCTCTCTCTCTCTCTCTCTCTCTCTCTCTCACACACACTCTCGGTCGAGTGGACCGAGCAGCCGAGGAAGCCCGGCGGAGGTTGAACCGGAGGAGGTCGAGGGTTCGAATTGTCGAGAGCCCAACTACCTCCTCTTCCTTTCTTTTTTCAACGCGAGAAATCGAGACTCGCTGCTTCACCTGTTTCCACCAGCGCGATGCGTTCGTCCACACGGTGGCTCTGGTACCGATAATTCGTCGATCTCCGCGAGTCCTAGCTTCCCTTTCGAGTTTTCCACGCACCACACAACCTCACTAATTAACGGCTCACTTGAATTCCCCTTCTCGTTAACTCCTCGGTTCTACGCGAACACGAAAAATTCCATTGAGAGGGGAGAATCGCGTGATTCGTTTTTAACGAAAACTTTAATTTTTTGCACGCGGTGGGGGGAGTGGGATGCGATTAATGAACCGGCGAGTTTCAGAAAAAGTGGCGAGCGAGCGACAGCGAATCGGATCGAGCCAGCTCTCGGCGAAGCCACGGACGCGACTGGCTTTGCCGTCCGAGCGGTGCCGTCGGGTCGAAGCTTGCGCAAGCTCCCTGCCGTCCCGTTCGTCTCCCTCTTCCTCCCACACCTTCCGTAACCCGCTCGCGATCCCCACTCCAATTCGCGCGTCTCTATCACACTCGTCTCCTAACCCTATACACGCAGCGATGCAAAAATGTTTATTTTTTGTTTTTTATTACAATTTATTTACAGTTGCAGTTGAGTAATAATGAGTCAATCGCAATAAGTGTAATTGTTTTTGACGACGAAAAATCTATATGTACAGTTTAATTGTGTAAATAGGTTGGTGTTATGCGATATAGTTGTACCGTTCGTATAGGAGTTTGAATAATTTCGATGAGGTGACTGAGTCACAGGTGTGACTAAACTCGCAATCTCTGATAAAAAATAAGATAATTTCCAGACTGTGTTACTTGTAGAAGTAGTTTAATAAATAAAAAAAAAACAGTTTGATGGCACGGTGTCGTGCAAAGAAACGTACAAAAATGCAGGAGAGTTCCCGATACGTTACGATTCTAATAACAAGAGAAATTAAACTGACTGTTCCGATCGGAAACTCACCTGTCCCAACGGACAAACTTAACGGTGATTTGTTTTGAGTCAACGGCCCGCTCAAAGCGCCTGACATCCGCAACAGTTGGAGTATAAATATTTTACGAGAATACAGGAAAATTACAATGAAAAAATAAAAGGAAACTATTTTATTTTATCTCCAATTTACCTGTTTGATAACTGTGCGTTGAATTATTGGCCAATTGATTTAGAAATTACCGTAGTTGTTGATTAATAATCAAATCGACAGAACGTAATAATACAAGTGGAATTTTGACTATTTCGTACGAGAGAATATCGATTAGTTTTAGCTTAACTTTCATTAAATTGGAATTTCATTTCCTAGCCTGTTTATTTTGGTTTTACTCCGAATTTATTTTTCAATTTCGAATCTCATCTTTTGTAACAAATTGATTAAAACACGGCGAGATATTTAGCTCGTTACGAAATGTAAATCTTACGTAAATTAGATGCAAATACGTTTGCCACGAGAAATTGTCATCCGGCTTGTGGCATTTTCAAGAAAATTACGCGTCGGTTTTCTCGAAGATCATTTCCAGTTTTGATTGTTTGTTATTTTGCTTTCGAGATCCGAAAACTCGAGATCGAACTCGGTAACTATATTTTCGATGGGGAATTTACGGAGCTCTTACCGAAGCTGCTATCGCGAGAGATAAAAGGTTAGACGTTCACCGCGCGACGAAGTTAAATAGACAAAATCACTCCGCTCCCTGCACGGGATGTGATATCGTGCAGCGGAATAATGGATTTCCATACGCTCGCGCGGTTTTTGCCATCTGGTACGATACGAGCGAGTTCGGGGAAGCGGGAATGGAAAAGTGTGTCAGTTTCGGTCTCGAAATCGCATCGTAAGACGCCAACTCCGAAAGTCAATAACAATGGGAATTGCCGTCTCGCGACGCCGAGCTCGAAAGACAAGAGAGGGGGTCCTGAATTTTTATTTTTCATTTAGATAAATGCCGAGAAGTTTTTTCTTATATTCTCGCGATGCCGAAGTTTAACCGTGGTATATTACCAATTTCGCCTTTCTCACTCACTCCGTTCTTCGTTATCGTGGCCGCTCCTCCGCTACACGATTTTTCCACAATTTTCTCTCTCTCTCTCTCTCTCTCTCTCTCTCTCTCTCTCTCTTAGTTTTCCTCCTTTCTGTCGTATCTCGAACTTCACTCTCCCTCTATCCTCCTATCTCGCACGGTTCTCTCTTCATCTTCGTACTATCGCGCTGCACACAGCCAGGTCTCGTCGCTCGCGGCTGCACTTTATACAAGGCGTTTGCTTATTAAATGCATCTCTGCAAAGACTCGTTCCCCTTCCCTCCTATCCGCTATATGTATAGGACAGAGCCACGTCCGCTTTCATCGTTTGCTCGCTATTTATCGGCGCCAGTAAATTCACAACATATTTAAAACCCGATTAAGGTTATTCGGTATCTCATAATCTGCCGAATTATGACCCGGTTTCGACTATAAATTATTCAATGATGATTTATCAATGCTCGCGCAAGCTCGGTTATTATGACTGAAATACCCAATTATACGAAATTGTGCACAGAGAAAGAGATTTCCTTAGGCTCGGTAAATTTTGTTCGTTCCAAGCAAAGCAAATCTGTTTGACTGATCGATTTGATCGCTTTGATCGGTCAGTTTTGTCCATTGACACGGTTCATCGAAAAGTTTGTTTCATTCGAGACGCAATATTATTTTGAATTTTCAAATATTTTGTTCCTAGAAACAAAATATTGCAAGATACTAACACGTCGAACAAAAAAACAAACAAAAATGATAAACAATATACACCGTATAGTTTCATTCGTCGAAAAATATCTGTTTCGTGTAAACAAGCACCAAATAAATTTCGATCCGCGCAAATATCTTTCTCTGCACGGTTCTGCGTTGCAATTAGTTTTATTGAAATGTTAAACAAAGAGGAACCTCTGACCCTTTCGCGTTCCCACTATAAGTAAAGCGTCTTTCCTGTTTATTGTTTGTTCGTCCCTCGGAGTCTCTCGTTTTGAAATAGCGAGATGGATAGGAATTTCAGGAAGGAGGCAGCCTAGGCGTATACAAAATCGCGAATTCCGTTTCTCGCGAGTCTTCGCGGAAGTCGCGTCTGGCGAATATACCGATATTCGGCTCTCGGGATTGCACGAGCCGACCCTTCCCCTGCGTCGTGAGACAAATACCCGGGCCGCCAGCGCGACGAGTGAAATTTTCATCGCGCATTCCCGACGTACAATTTAATCAACGTGAAATTTCATCGAACGCGGGTAAGGAAAAAAAGTATTCAACGACACGCGCGCGTTCAATATTCTAATAAATATGAGAATTCACTCGAACTCGTCACGTTTAATCTCCGAGCCAAGTAACCCACTACACGGAGAATGATAAATTTTGTAAAATAATTTATGGGTCAAGAAGATGAAAGTTGAAAAAAAAAAGAACCGGCATAATGAAATGTTTTATAATACATATAGAATTATAAGAATACGTTGAATGCAATTTGCCCAGTCGTGGCGGTCGTGAAATAAAAATGACACCAGCAACTTTGACAGTTGAATAAAATTGAATAGAAATTGAATGGCGTATCTCTGTACGTCGTACACGTCTACGATGAAAAAATATTTTGAAAAAATTTTACGTCGGATTCGAAACCAGTTTTCAAATTACCTAACACATTAGGAGAAACTCAAAAAATCGATAACGAAAAAATTTCTTTCTCTCTTTCAACGACGCGTGAAATTTAATCAGTTTGAAATTCAGATGAGGAATATTTAACCGAGCGAGGGTGGAACGCGCGATTCGCATTCCAGCGTCGCGTTGGATTACCTTTGACAGGGTTCATTTCAAAATTGGTACCAGTCGTCCGTATCACTCTCCTATAATTGTCGATATCGCGGAATGGAATTCCCGTGGAGAAAAAAGGAAGCGGCGTGGGGCAGAAGCGGAGAAAGAAATATTCAGGTCACGCGAAATGAGAGATGCGAAAAAAAAGAGAGAAACGAGAGAGGCACGGGTCGTGAAACGGGCGTCGATGTGCATCAACGTCGGATTCTTCGCGACGATTAATTGCCAATCGGCGTAATTGCTCTCGTTCCCGCGACGGTCGCGATGAATACACGACAACGGTATGACAACGTGGATTAGGTGAAATCACTCGGGTGCGTTGATTAATCGAAACACGTAATTCATCGAGCTCGATTATACTATCCCCGGAAATTCGTAAATATACCGAGTCCAAAAATTTTTCATACCTACTTAATCACGGTTAAATTTGACCATTCTTGGAACGGAAAAAACCGTATGAATTTTTTGACTTGCATTATTACCTCTGAAATTAGCGAATACCCCGTAGCAAACTTTTATCGTGAAATGAAAATATCTCAAATTCTTTTTCGACGATATCAATTTTTCGAAACTATTTTTATCGGGATTCGTAATATTGTATCGCACCGAACTCTCCCCGATGCTACCGCGAGTTTTAATGAATATTCACAACGGCTAACTTCTAATTGTATCTAAATTTTTTGAAAAAAAAAAAAAAAA
>NCVS01000947.1:17814-31989 GCA_003055095.1 Goniozus legneri | reverse complement strand
AGGCCGTTCATGCGCGCGATGCTAACAATGATCCCACCCCCGTCCACCCTCCGACGTCTGACTATACGCGGCCCATTATTCACTCACCCTCCCGTATATTCCAGATAAACGTAGTCAATGTTTTTCTTTTCTCGCCGCTCCCGTTGAATTTTTAACGCTATCAATTTTCCTCCTCGCGATGCGTATAGTCGCAACGCGACTCTGGAGGTAGGGGTGGTGCGCGTTCGGTGAAATGCAAAATACCGAGCTTCCACTGTCTCCCGGTAGATATAAGCGGGAATAAATAACGACGGCTTAATTGAAACGGATGGATGCCGACTTGTACGAGTGAGCGATAGGCACGGGCGTGCGTTCGTGTGATTACCGGTTAATCACGCCCGAGGTGTGCGCGGTGTGTTAATGTGCGTTGGCATGCGAAAGGGCTTTTAGGGAATATAAATGTATCGCGTGCCATTATGACCCTTGAGTCGCGCGTTAATTGACTTATCGCTTTTTGCCGAGTTCCGTTCAACTATGTGCAGTATCTATGTGTACGTCGTAGAATTTAGAAATTCGTTTTACCCCGCCAGGATTACCGCGTATCGTGTACACGGAATGACCGCAAATAAGAGTAGCTCGAGGAATTTAGAGCGAAAAAGGCGTTTTGTTTCGTTGGAATCGAGTTTTCTTTTTCGACTCAGGTAGTAAAAAACAGTATACCATAATTAATTTTGATTCAAGAATATTTTGCGATCGGTAATTACTGTTATAGCAAAGTGGCAACCCAGTCTCACAGCGCAACACTCATCAATAGCCGACAAGTCGAACGAAATGGCATGCGTTGAATACAGATAAGCATTACCGCGAAATGTCGAATTGTTTTAATTAGCGCGTAAAAATCGTTATAGGCAATCCGAAATGGCGCTCGTGACGATTAAACCGTGATAATTATACGCGCAATACGCAATATCATAATGTAAAGTCACCAATACTGGGGTCGCGTCGCACGCGATTAATCAATGCGACTAATTAATTCGTTTATCGAGATTGCGTAGAGTTGTACAATGTGTTTCCACGGGTTCGTTTCGTGCGGATATTTATTTTTTCCTTTTGACAGATACGACTGTATATATAATCATTTCGATAATATATGATTCTCGATGAGTTCACGCTGTCGGTGCACGTGAAAATTCAACGTAGGTACCGCTAAACGAAAAACACACACGAAACCGTGAAACGAAATGTATTTTACCGGATGCAATATTGAAATATTAATCTAATAATCCCAAAAATCGTCATTCTTTTAATTTTTCTTTGGACGATGATTTAAAAATTATTTAACCGTTAATCAAGAGCACGAGTTGAATCGGTTAAAAAGAGAAAAAACACGCAGCGAGGGGTTGATAAAAATGAGAAAATACGACGAAACGTACAGGCACGTTATCATAACTCGCATTGAATTTCCTCTTTATTTAAAGGTCCGCAATTAAAACGTCCGTCCATTCCGCGAATGTGGATTTCACTTTTTGGAAAGTTTCGCTTAAAATGCTCTTCGGGAGAAATATTACGCGGCTTATCAGCAGCGTTGGGAAAAAATAAAAAGAAAATTAAACGTAAAAAGCGGACGCAAAAGTTTGTTTCCACGCGGCCCGTTCTCCGCTCCTATTTCTCCCTAAACTAACCGGGAGCCTGGGACTATCGCGACCCAATTGATACACGCTATCGATTTCGTGTTGTTCTTGTTGAGCGCGCGCGCGCGCGCGCAGCCGCGTTTTATAATTCACGAGCCGACGCGCGGTTTCGATTCGTTTACGTCCGATCGACGTCAAATATGGCCAGGAGAGTTTACGTTTCGAAAATTGACATTCCGCGGTCGCGTCACGACCCGACGGATCGTAACTCGCGCCAATATTTTTTTTTTTAACGCTCGAGAGAGAGAGAGGAAATGTTTTTCGTATCTTAATATCCTACCACGAACGCAGCCGAGGAAGGAGCGATGGCTCGCATCGATAATTTCATCGGGCGCCGCGACTCGCTTAATTGAAAAATTCTGCCGAGCCACGGGTTCTCGTTTTCGTTTCGTTTAATTCTCGTAACGTTCTTCGGCGGTGAATAAAGGACCCCGTATAAATATTCGGCATATTTTTGCCCTCGCGAATGAAAGTCTACTCTCGCGGTCGTAAAGTCGTTCGAGGCTCGCATATTGTCGGAAAAAAAAGGAGAACAAGAGGCGGAGGGAATGAAAAAAGAGACGGAGCACGCGAAGGATGAAATTTTCAACGTAACGGTCGGGTCGCGGAACCAGAAGCGAAGCTTTTGGAAAAAATAAATGGAGTAAATGGCTGATGAGTCGGGATCCGTTTCAACCAACCGAAATAGCGAACCGAACTAATTTCTTTGAGCGTAGTTCGCGAGAGAGACGAGAGTTGGGAAGCAGTAGCGCGGGTACATATACTCAAGACAGGTGAAGGTTTATTGGCTTCGAGGAAGCCGCGAGTTGATCGCGCGCATCTGGTGCGTTCTCTCGACGGCTGTCAGGGAGACGTCTGGCCGGGACGGGTAGCGTTCGGGCGCAACAAAGCACCGAATCGTGTATCGGGATGGATATCAAACCCATTGTTTGCCGTTACTAATTCGGCATACGCGTCTAGACTCTCGGCACCTTTACCGCGCGTGTGTGCACGGTCCAGAAACACGCCCGGCGCTAATTTCCCAGCGCACGCTCGCGCTGATTATAATTACAGGCTCGATACTGCCGTCGCGGACGAAAATTTCGTAAGCACTACACGCGACGCGTATTTGCGTTATGTGATTTAATGGCGAAGCGCGAAACGAGAGCGCAATAAAGCTCTCGTGCGCTCGATTACCGAGCGATATAATCGCCCTATATGATGGCAATTAGTAGTTTGGCTTATGTTATTAGTTTCGCCGTGGCGCGCCCGCTCGCCCGGCCAATTATTAATCGCGATCGGCATTCGCTTATCGATCCTCGATCCGATCTAGGGCTCGCTAACGAGCCACTCGATCCGCGAAACGAGATAATTACTTCTTTCCGCGTTCAGCCAAGAGCGGAATATCTGTTGCGGTATCTATGCGACTCTCTAGCGCGGAAAAATGCACCGAATTGTACTCTATCATGGTAAGCTTGTCGCTAACGTTCGTACGGTCGTGTGTTCGAGAAGTGACGTATGTCGGGTTCAAAAAAGAAAAAAAAAAAGAAGAAAAATGACACGATGCACGCATTTGGATCAAAGTTGCATCGTTAGGATGCTTCTTGACCGCGTGTGTTGACCTGGATATCATTTATATTGGCGAATCTTCGATGACACGCATAAAGCATTGAAATTGATTCTTATTTCCCGACTTGCGTACAAATTCGATGATATCGAGTAAAGTCGTCTTTCACGGCTCGCGTACATCGACTGTATTTACTAGCTCTCGAGGATCTAAGGGGGCTCGCATATATAACCACATCCATACTCACGAAGAGGATAAATTATCCTCGTCGGTAAAATGAAAACGCGAGTTTTGATTTAGCGTCGGAATTTCGAGTCGTATACCTACAGCTAGGCGCGATCGAGAAAATTTCGCCCGAACACCTGCTCGTACCTCGACTCGGTGCCGGGGCATCGAGGTGAGCGTTTTTGCCGTCGAGGTGGAAGACCGAGAGGGAGCCAAGTCGGAGCTAAATCATTCGAAGTCCTTGCCGCGGATTACACGAGTCGGCTGGGTTTCGCCTCCCCCGAGGGGGAAGTCTAACCTCCCCTTGCCTTTCAAAAACGTTTTTTTTTTTTTTCAAACCGAACACAAATCTTAAATTTTTAAATTAGATTAGTTTCTGAGGAATTAATAAATTTGAGCTTCATATATAAGCTCTCGTAATAACGATGAAATATTGACACGATCGCTCAAAAATACACTGAATTAAAAAAAATCCCTACTCGAGAGGCTGCTCTTTCTTGGCACCCCTCGACTCCGTTGAGTGTGACAACTACCTTGACAATCGATACGCGGAAGCTCGCGCAATTAGCACATTTTCGTTTACTTCCCGGCCATTCATTTCCCATCGGCCTTCGAGCACAACCCACTTTTTTATCGCTTAATTTGCGTAAAACGATTTTACGGGATGGATTTACGACGAGTCGTTCTCGAAATCCGCACTTTCGATCATGGTAATATTTTTTTCTCCCTCCCACCCATCGACGTAGCTTTCCTCTTTTTACAAGCCATAAATACGAATATAGACGGTAGGGCGTATAAACGAAAGCATAACGCGCGCGGTCGGATATTAAAAAAACATCGATCCGCTCGATTTCGCGTTGCGTATTTCATTTCTTCCTCCCGCTAAAGCTCTTTCCGTCTATCGATATCCCCGCGAACGTGAAAAGTATCGATGCGTGCAACGAGAGCCATTCGGAGACGTTCGACACGGTCGTACGAGCTCGAACGTGAGAGAATGAATGAGAGAGAGAGAGAGAGAGAGAGAGAGAGAGAGAGGTCGTATGTGCGATTTACGGCCAGTGATTAAATTTATATTTCGCGTTCGTGCCGGAACGTTATCCATCTAGCTGTGGAGTCTGTCGATGGACTCATCGTAGACATCGATAACTAATCCGATTAACGACCGAGGTACCGGCCGATAAGGCACATTCGAGCCTAGCGTATCTTCGCTCGACTATCTCGCAAAGGCTCGATCTTACCGAGAACGTCGAAAGCGAGAATTTCGATGTACGAAAAAGGTCAACAAATTCCGTACATCGAGGGCTTCATTTTTTCGTACATAGTATACACTCTGCGTTTCGATATTTTTTCCGGCCGATAACTGATAGGCGATACCTATCGGTTTTCGCTTTATACATAAACCATCCGCGGTACACTGTTCGCGTCCGTATCGTTATCCGATCGATTTTGCCGGAGCGATACGTTACAGTTGCCACTTCTTTGTAATTAACGATCTTTGTCGGGGTGCAAATTCGTTACGGCTCCATTCGTGAAATTCTTGTTAGCGGTGAACGTAATTATCGTGGGATTTTCGTTGCGACGCGGGTTGTAACTACTCAGTCGCTTTTCCAGATTTATGAGAGGGAGAGAAAGAGAAAGGGATATCGGATCGAGAATTTTGGTCTTATATCAGCTCGATGCGGGGGGAAGAAAAATTTCATTCTCAGTCTAGCGCGCGTGAAACAGAGCGAGAGTGATCTCCCGTCGATAGCGATTTCGGAAACGGTAGAGCAAATAACGGTGTGTGGCACGCTCACGGTGAATTATGACGCTCGTTCGGGAAGCCCGGGGTACTCGGTGTATGAGTGTACGTTACTGTCCCAGCCCGCAGAATCAGATTTTTCACCTACGTGACCTGCGCCGCGCTCTTAATCTTGACATCTCTTGCCGCTATTGTGTTACAACCCTCGTAAGCGACTTGCCCTTCTCTCTCCCTCCACTTCGAAAAATAAGAAAAGTTTTAATGATAATGGCAATGACAATAAAAATAATAACGATAACAAGAATAATAGGTAAAAATAACGATGTTAATTAATAATATTACATATAATATCAACTGAGTATACAATGCCCTGAATTAATCGTTCATCCCTCGAGTGGAAAAATTTGAAATTTTAAACAGAAACAGTTTGGCAGTGTAAGGGATGAGTTTTCCGCGATACTTTTCCCTTCGTTTCATTAATGGCCAGCACGCGATTGGACCTTCTCGTTTTCATTCATCCATCGTGAAAAGTTTTCTTCTTTTCAGTGACCGTCTGGTAGCGGTATGAAAAACGAATGGAAATTGATAGCGTTGGAGGTTCTCGTGTAACCGAGCTTCTAATTGAATTAATTAATCAATTAATTAACCGTGAGGAGAGGAACAGTGGGGACCGGAAGAGGAGCGAAGAAGAGCAAAGTAAGACGGCTCTGGAGGAAAATGAACTAACGAGCTCGCGATTGAAATAAAATCGCTGGAAATGAGAAAAAAAGGAAAGAGTATGAAAGTTTGGATGGTGCGAAAGGAAGAGAAATAGAGAGAGAGAGAGAGAGAGAGGGAGAGGAGGATGAAGAGGAAGCGAGGAGTGATTGTTGCATCAAGCGCAGCGTGAAATTCCTTTTGATTTTCCGAGACAAAGGAGAGCCCGTCCATCCTCTCGCCGAATTCTCTCGCATATGAGGAACGCCCGAGTGTAATACGCCAAGCGCGTATGCATTATTCTCAAATTAGCATCCCGAGCGAAAAAATTCTTCCTCGCAAGTTTTCTCGCTCGCTCCCGTGCCGCGTATACGTCGAGTGCTGATAAGAGGATTTTCCAACTCCATTATATCGGAGTTTTCGAGCACCTTTATCAACATTTTTTCTCTCCTTTTTTTCATCATCGGCGAGAAGAAGAAAAACGGATTTATACAGAAACGGAATGGCATTACAGATTTGCGCGCTGGAATTTGCTGAATGTGTATCCCGGGGTGTGGAATTGAATCGTTCCATTCTGCATAGTTGTAATATGAAAGAAATACCCTTTTCGAATCGCAGAACGAATTTCGAAATTTCATTAATCGCGCTTGAGCGAGTATCGCGATGTTTATTCCGAGTGAAAACTCGAGATTCCTCGAACGTCGTACAAGGTGGGAGAGGGGCGGGTGGAAAATTGACGAGAGCATAATTTCAATTCGACGATACACTTTGCCCGTCGGGCCATGAATTTTCCAATTTATTTTCCGCGTATGCGCTGAAATCCGCTTCGAAATCTCGAGTGGAATCGTCGAAACGAATGTAAGTAGATGTAACACGATATTATTCAGACGGGAAATATCCGTTCGAACAGAATCATCGAGCTAACGGAGGACCGGACCACTCCGGCATTCGCTATTCATCCTATGCGAATGCGCCGCGATGCGAGGAAAATCTCTTTAAAATTTTCCATGCGTTTCGACACGATCGTCCTGCCGGAAAAGGAGAGAGAGAGAGAGAGAGAGAGAGAGAGAAACGATAAACGATTATAAATCGTCCACGAAGCATATCAGAGTTGCACGAGTAGTCGATAAATCCTCGATCATACGAATTTCATCGCGTTCCAATCGCTCGCGGCTGTAGTATTTAAAAGTCACTTTCTCTCAACCCTCCTGTGCCGCTGCCAAATCCAAGGTTCAAGAGTATACTCGTATCAATCCTATCGTACGCTGCTTTAAACGATTATTGTATTTCGAGTTAGATGTAGACAAAGTGACTTATATTTGAAGAAAACAGCATTTACAGATTTGTATAATAAACAAAAACAATAATACTGCTATGTCATAACAATTTTTTTGTCCAACAAAATATTTATTTCAATCTAATACCGAATACGTTCGACAAATTTTCGTTCTCTGCTCACGAAACCATAAGATATTTCAACATTTGGTAGGGAGAGAGGACTCTAGCTCCGGTCGAAGGGCAAAGTCTCACACGGCGTCATCGACAAAGTGTCCGGAGTAATTCGTGGCTGGTTCGACAAAACGCGAGGGATCCCGAGTTCTGTGGTGTGGGCGCGTCCCGATATTAATGGCCCTCGAGGTCCGAACGTCCCGGACCTTTAGCTCGATATAAATCTCCTGGCCCCCTCCGCGATCGTTAAAACACACACGGTCCCCGCTGCGGTGTTGTCCCGTCGTTACGACGTCCTAAAGATTTCCGTACAACAGCCGGAACGACGAAACGAATGAAATAATCCATTCGCGGAGTACGAAATCGTTGCTAGAGTTCGGGGAGTCGCGCGTAACGCGCGTGTGCTCGGAATTTCGACTCGGTCGAGTGCCACGGCTATTTCGTTCCGCGTATTACGCTCGCTTATATCGATTCGGCGAATCCGCGGGGGCCGGCAGTTCGACGATATTGAATGGCCACCGACGTTTCTCGCGATAATCGAGAACGACGAAGGGCTCGGAGCCGCGTTCCGCGAGAATCACGACGGAAACCTTACGTGGAGTTTAGCTTTATCCTACCATTTCGAAATTGTCGTATATACCGTAGAATAAAGGGGATGTATGTGGATGCTATTTCGAATATCGAAGATAAATTCTGTGTATTTCGGTATAGCCGTAAGAATTAGAATTGCCAAGAATTTATGGAATTGAACTTTATTTCGTTTCTCTTCTTTAAATCGATGGACAGAAAAAATTCAGTCAACTGTATGTATATTAGCGGGAAAATAAAAACAATGCAAAAATTTGTGGATAATTTCTGTTTTTTACCGAGATAAATATTTATGAAGGATAATAATCCCGGCTAAAAAATTTTCCAAGTATAAAGACGCAGGGAGGTAGGACTCGAACAAATTTCGAGATACCGTGAATTACCTTTGGAGCAGGTGCGCGAGTATCGATCCTCCGGACGGTCTCGCTGCTAGACAGTATAAAGACGCGAATAGAGTGGAAAAAGAGGAAATTAATTGGCTCGATGGCTTCTATTGTTTTTCGCCACTGAGGCATATATTTATTTATATGTGTAGACGAGCAAGGGGCGCATAATTATCCAGGTGCGCATGTTACGGAGTACAATCGGAACGTCGGCTTGGGTGAGACTAATTACCACGGTGCAATTAACTCGCGCTGGCCCGCAACGCAAATAACTAATTACATGTAATTAATATGTATGCCGTGATATCGGCAACCGTTCGATTTGCGTGCAACGCGGGTTTCTCACGATAAACGTTTGCCGAGTAAACCAAAGAAATAAAATGAAGAAAAATGAGAACGAGTTCCTCGAGGGTCCTTTGAGGACGTCAAAGGACGATAGGCGGATGCGCTTCTTGGAATATAGGAATGCATGTATAATACAAAATGTTCTCCGATATAAGTACACATATATGTGTATTATACACGATGTTCCTAAATGAGCGCAACATTTTCCGATAGTATAGATATAGTTTGTCAAGTTTAGATCCGATAAATTTTCCATTTAGACGTTTAATCTAAAGTTTCCGAGTTTTATGAATTTTTAAATAGCCAATCGCCGATTATTTTTAACCCTGCGGGATATTCTAACTTTCATATTAAATTCAATCAGTTATAACCCATCTGAAAGAATATTTCTTCGTGTATTTCTAAAAACAATTTAAATTGAATCCGAAGAAAATCTTTTCGCGCAAAACGAATGAATCTAACAACGAAAAAATTTGCGTTCGAATAAATCTTTCTCTCCGTGACAGAAATTGTAGATCCCTCTCGCGTGTATATACAAGCAAATCGCACATCGCCGAATTATAATCCGTGAATCGTGCCGCGGGTCCCCGTCGTGCCTGGCTCGTTCATTAAGTAGATTAAATCCATTAATCCGGCGCGCTGTTAGCGTGACGTACCTATTCCTCCGCGCTCCGATCGCTTCGACCTTTCCCTTCGCGCGTTTTCTCGCTCCTCGCGCGGCTGCTCCTCCGGGGAGGGAAAGTCAAGCCGGGGGTGGGTAATCCGAATCGCAATGTCTACCTCGTCGTCGACCTGTACACACACCAGGACGCATACACGGGACGCTCGACGAGCCTGTTTGTTCGCGCGCGACGGATTGCGGAAATGCCTTTCGCGGGTAGTACAATCAAAGCACTTCTCTCCCCTTCCTCTTGTTCTCGAGTCGTCTCCCGACGCCGGAAAAATTCCGCGCTCTCTCAATTACGTTTTAATTAAATTTCATTCGAGCCCGGGGTTAATGAATTGTCGACGAGAAATTTAGCTCGACATTTTTTTCCTCTAATTTATCACTGAGAAAGAAAAATTTGTAAACAGCGCGAGCACATTTTACAAAATAGATCAATTGCGGAAAATCGCATGAAAAGTTCTCGTTTATTGAAATCTCATCGACTCGAAATCAAAAAGATCTTATCCGAGGATTACAATTATTACCGAGTAGGTAATAATTACGATTTGTGTCTACTCTTTAATCCTCGAAGATACGATTTCGAGTTAATCATTTTGTAATTATCCGAGATATCGATGGCCGTTAGTTTTTAAGCCTCGTTTCGAGAGCGCCGAATAAAATTTCATCGACCGCGCGAGCTGGCAAGGATGTCGATATCGCGTTAACGTTATGTTTCATTAACGATTGAAATATATATCTCCCTTTATGACGTCAATTATGCATGGAGATATAATTGCATCATTCGCTATTATGTATCCTCCGTTGGTCGCGATCAGCCATTCGCCGAGGGAAATATGAAAAATTTTATTCCGATGACGTACGTTACATTCATCAAATATAAATACGCATCTGCCGTCGTAATTCTCATTTTTACGAAATGACCATAAAAGATGCGAAGCACGAGAGGGTTTTCGGTCATTATATTCCGGGAAATTACGAGAATACGTATACAGGGTGCCCGAAAGTTTTAGTTGCTCATTCGGGTGCACACGAGGACTCTTGTGTCCGGAATTTCTAGTTTGTTATATCGATTTGTTGAAATCGATATTTTATACTGTTCCATTGTTAAATTTCATCGATTCCTAATTGGATTTTTTACAAACACGATATGAAAACCGATTGTTATATTCGTAAATGTAATTAAGCATTTAATTCCGATTAAAAACCCGATTCAATTTTTTTGGGACACCCTGTGCGGCACTCTCTCTTTTGGCTGGCATTTATAACGCGATTACTAACATCTCTCTGGCGATAAATCGAGCACTCGATAATTAAAGTTGCCCCCGTTCATCGAGAGTTTATTAGTCTTCAAGAGAGAGAGAGAGAGAGAGAGAGAGCGCGCGCGCGGGATAATGCAACAACGTTCGAGCTAATTTTCTCGAATAATTCGCTATCATCTATAATGCAGAGAAATTACCCCGAAAAGCGATTGCTTTTTGCGATGCGTTATGATAAGAGCGAACGGGAGCCGTATGATGTATTTCCGGTTTTTCGTTTCGTTCGAACGATTTCGAAAAGCCACCGGCGAAAATGAATTTTCCGACGAGACCGAACTCGACAATGCCAAAACACCGGAACGGACGAAAGTTGATTATGGGAGCGGACGGTGTGTGCGCGTCTGTTAGTCGTTTTCGATGTACAAGCTCGTGCTGCCGAATGCGCGAGGGTCGAAACGGTTGCGAGCGAAACGAGGAGAGGGTGAGAAGGGCGAAGGGAGGGGGGGGGGGGATACGAAGGGTCGTCGGTGTGCTCTGGGTATAATAAATTTCCATCCACCGCGAGGAGTTTGCCAACTAATCGTCTCCCTTTAACGTTTAATTAACCCGACCTGTGCCGGCTTATCTATTGTCCGAATTGCGTTGGTTGGGGGAAGGGAGAGGGCGAAGGGGCTCTCGCGTCGGCTTAATAAGTAAGACGAAACGCATTACGTATCTGGTCAGAAATTCAACCCGTCCTGGCGACTCTTATCGGCCGATCGGGAACCCGACATGCTAATGGGATGAAAATATATAAATAAAGTAACGTGGGGAGCGAATCTCATAAACAGACGAAGCACCGAACGCGCGATTTACACACCTGCAATTAACGCGACCGTCCGTGATAAGCGCTGAATATTCCAAACATCTCGTTAACAGCGCCCGACCACCCAGGCTATATAACGTCGTCTCAATTACAGTATACCGGCCTGAATGCTATTAATTGCTAACGCATTGTATCGTCCGCGCGTCGAGTACGCCGTTATTTATCTCGCTAAAAATATAACAACGTGGGCGCAAGAACGATTGGTATTATTTACGTTGTTTCCCAATCAGGGATGTTAACTTTTTTCGAGCTACGATCCCGAAATGGTCGTGAAACGTCCAGTCTTGATATTCATATTTCGAATCGAGGGAATAAAAATTTGTCGAATACGGAGAAATATTCTCCTCTGTGTAAAATTATTCAAATAGAGCAACGTACGATGAAATCTCGTCGATTACATGCCTCCGAGCCGAAAAAATTTTATTCGCTACGGTATAGTGTATATCAAACCGATCGTAAACGCCTAGCAGTACGTATGGATACGCATTGGGCGCGATCATTCATATCCGCAAGGTTGGCTTCGTTAACCCGATGAAATACGATCGGTCTCGGTGTATGGACGCGAAGCGATAACGCCAAAACGATACCGCGTTACGATCATCGATATACCTAACACAGGGAAAACTCTCAGCCTTCGCTATTTCATGACCAAAAAATTACTCACGGTTGTCGAGGAAGAATTACGAGAAAATCGGAGAAAATCATACCAATAGATTCAAAATGAATAAGAATTATACTTGAACTTTTCCTACTCTGCAATCTCTTAAAATAAACGGAATGTTCGCACTTCCAATTTTCATTCGCTCTGTTTGTACAAACATTCATTGAGATCTTTTCGACCCAATTAAAAAGCCAGTTATTAAAGTTTAATAAGATTAGTGCGATTTTTTGTTTTCTTCAGAATTATAATTTCCTCGCCATCTCAATCTGATTATTTTTAACGAAATTGCAGCTTTTCAAAAACCACCCAAACAGTTCTGCAATCTTTTCAACTTGATTTGTTTTTTATCGAGTGTATTTTTACAGACGTTTATAATAGTCCGAGCTATAAACTTTTCGCAGTTTTGTACTTCCGCGGCGAGGACTGATAACATTATCTTACGACCCGATATCTTCCTCTTTAGTTTTCATTAGGAGAGCAAAGTATTATCGAGTGCGTGCAGCGACGGCGTAATTCCTAGCCCGCGGGCGAGACTCTCACGGTATTTATTCGCCGCTATAAATAATTTCGGTAAACGTCAGATCGGTGTGTATAGCCTCTTTGCGCTTCCGCGTTCGTGGCAGCCGGTGTGGCTCGCATGCGCGCTCGCGAGTCTCGCGCACGAAAGGGGCCAGCACACGGAGGTAGAAGAACGGCCGGAGTTGCCAGTTTTAATGGTCACGTGCGCCCTTTCCTCGGGAAGAAACCGAATCGAAACTACGCTCACGCAGCTTGAATAAATCCACGACAAATCCCGCGCCCGAAGCCGACAAAGAAGGATCGAATTAATCCGGCAGATTGGACCGTCGGGTTTTTCCTCGTACGGGTGGTGTTACCTATTTCCGGACTGCCTAGTCTTCCCGTGTAATCCCGTCCACCGCGCGTTAATCACGCGCGCGAGCGCGATAATAACTCGACAGTTTTGCCCGACCGAACGCGAAACTTTCGTAAAATCGAGCAACTTCTAGAGAGAAAGAGAGAGAGGGAAAGTTGCCATAACGGTTAATGAAAAAGTTAACTCCGAATGAATGAAAAATGAAACGAACGACGATCCATATTCTCCCAGAAGTCGAAACTGTTTCTATCTTGCCATCTCGTCTATTCGTGACAAATGGTGTTTAATTTGACGAAATAAAAAAAAAAAATCGCTTTCATTAGAACCAACGATTCCGCAAGGTGCCTTTTCTTCCCTCGATTATCTCAAACGTTACGTTACAAACGTTGTTTCGACGAACGAACGAATCGCTGGCTCGCGAAATTCGATCTCGCGAAACGCTCATCGCGTTACTTTTCGAAAAGCCATAAATCAACGTTGCGGGTCCGGCATCCGGTAACCGCGCGTAATTTGACAAGGCCGTGCGTTAATCACGCTCGCAATAATATCCCCCCTCCCTCGCTTATTACGAGCACCCCCTCGCGAATCCATAAATCGCGATCGCAGATATCGAAATTTCTTGCGAGACGCTACACTCCCGCGGGCGAATTATCGGCGGAACAAACGCTCGAGCTGCAATCCGAATGCAATAAATTACCCGTCGTTTTCTTTATTCCCGTACCGCGTTGTGAATAATGGCCCGGCTCGCGCTCCGTAAATAAACCTCCCCCTCACACCCCCGCAACAGCGACGTGTTACGGTGTGTATTAAAAACAATCGTTTCGCGCACACACGCACTCGAGATAAGGAATACACTTCCCTAGAGCGATTCAATTTAACCCGGGCCTCCTCCCGTGCTCGATAATTCAGCCGATTTTCCAATATCCATTTCGCTGAGTAAAAGAAAACGTTGGGTCTGCGCGAGGGTTTGAATTTTCACGACGGAGCGAGCGCATGATAATTTGGCATCGTTCCGAGGGGCAGAAACTCGAGGAATTAGCTGGGCCTTTAAATCAGGGCATTATTGCCAACGGATATCGAGCTCTCCGATAAATTGATATCGCTATCCGCGTTACGAAACGATCCGGAATTCCGTTCTCGTTCGCCGTTGTTTACAACCCTCCCCGCGCTCAAGATCCGCAGAGCGCGAGTGCCTCGCGGCTTACCTGT
>NCVS01000947.1:0-10999 GCA_003055095.1 Goniozus legneri | reverse complement strand
CCCCCCCTCCCCCCTCGATTCGAGAAGTCCGAGAGCGACCGAGTTTATGCTTGATCTGTATCACTTGGCGAAATCAGTATTAGGCAGCGCCGCTGAGAAAGAACGCCGCGCGAACGGGATCGATCGTAAATAGAGTTTCGCTATTCGCCGAGCGAGGGGTGTGGGAGAATGAAGGAGCTTATTGTTCTTTTACCGATTGTAAGGACGAAAATGGAGCGAATGGGATTGCTAGGTGCTGTCGTGATTGTGGAAACGACAGGCTCCTTGCTATTCTCGCGAAGAGAGGCGATTATTTATTTTCTCTCGGAAAACTGCAATTACACTAATGAATACTACAATATACAACATCTGCAGTCGTTGTTTACGAATAAATTAATTTAATTTAAAATAATTGTAAAATTATTTGAAGATATTAAATTTTAATTGCCAGATGCCGACTGTAAATAGTCACAAATAGTAAAAGAAAACGTAGATTGTTTGATTTAATGAAACTTCATAGATATCCTTTTTTTATTTTAACCAAGAAATACAAAATTAAAACTCGCGAATTGTTTTTCTCGGCCAAATTTGAAAATCATTCAAGATAAAGTCGAGTTTGGCGCGAAATTGTATACTACTCGTACTTCGTAATTATATCAATTGCTACGAATTCAGCGACGTAGACGAGACGAAAATATTCGATAACGTTCGCAATCGGTAAAATATCGTTCGAGTTCGAAATTGAAATAGCCCATATATCGCAAAGCCGTAGTACACGTTACGCTCGCCATAAATTCTATTGACTCTTCACCCGAAGACATAAATCACAGTGCGTGTGTAGCGCGCGCGCGGGCAATTCATTAAAATATCATCTTGTTTGCATAACATTTCCATTTATTTGATCGCGAAACAAACCGTGGCGCGGTTCCGGCGTCGATACGCGTTTATTTACTTATTCATAAACGCGTTTACAAGCCGAGCCCGGAAAAACGAATTCCCATAGTGAAACGATGCCACTTACGTAAACACCGTTTGCCAATTAAAGACCGCTCGCTTCGAGTTTATTCCAATTTTCTTTATAGTCGTATACTCTGGGAAAAAATAAGGGGAGACACGGACGGGAAGAAGGGGGAGAAAAAATCTGGCAAGCCTTATTCGCTGTTTCGTGTTTCTCTCTCTCTCTCTCTCTCTCTCTCTCTCTCCCTTCTTTCTAGTCTTTCTCGTCCAAAGCAACAAACTGGAAGCTCGTCACTGGAGCAAAACGGTTAACGACGCTGGATGAATGGAGTCGGACGGAATCGGCTGTCGAGAGCCCCTCCCCACTTCCTCGCTCTTCCGACGTCACGTGTACTTCATAAACACGGTTTTGGAACCGAGCCCAGATCCCACTTCTCTCCCTTCTCTTCGCTTTTTCATTACGGGTAACGATATAAGCTTCGAAGCTCGACCCCAACGTCGAATTTAAACATGTTTTCTACGCCGTCACGTGACTTCCGGTTCCGGACGGTATACGAGAATCGTGTGAATAAATGGAGTATACGAAATTAAGATGGGACGTGAGTCAAATAAAAAAATGTCACAAAAACATGAATGAAATTAATTAATTTTTGTTATTAAATAAATAATAAGTTGAAGCACAATTCTCAATTGAAAATATAAATATCTATAAAATTGATTCGTAATATTAATTTTTTAATACTCATCGGGATAATCGAGTTCCGAAAGTAAATGAAATTCAATCCACAGCAAAAGACGGCAAAGAAAAACTGCAAGTGATTTTCAATTTTTGAGTAATTTATTCAGCCAGTGCTAATATTTTTGTTTGGGCCAGACGGCAGTTGCTGTAATTTTTTTATCTGCCTTCCCAGTCCGATATTTATGGCGGTGGAATCCGGCGAAAAAGAAGGGAGAAAGAGAGAGGAGGGAGAGAGTTGGAGTAGAAAAAAATATGAAATCGCATTTGAACGACGAGCCCTTGCGAGTCTCCACACTGCGCGTGTATATGAAAAAGAATCATTAAAATGGAATAAAGGAGAAAAAAATATACGGTCGCGTTTGATCTCGATAAACTCGTAATATTATTTTCATACGGGAACGCGAGATGTTACATTAACTTTCGATGAGAGATCATAAAAATTATAAACAAAATCAAAACTTCACGTACGTCGTGTGAAAATGTAAACACGCGGTTAATTTTGTAAAGCAGACGCTTAATTGTTCTCGTCGCTAATTAAAATTTTTCATAAGTTGTATCGTAAGCGCGTGGCGTTTTCGTTTCACGAGTCATCCTTTCGCCGCGCTATTTGCGTTGCTCGTATGCATAAAAGTACGGATACACGGCCAGTTTTATCGCCCTCGGCTGGGAACATAAATGCTGAAAAATAATTCAGTCGCATTCGGTGGAGTATACATATCGTGGAATTAAATAGAAAGAGAGAAAGATAGGAAGAGAGAGAGGGAATGATCAGCCATGTGCAACAGAAAGATTTAATTAAAAATCGTTCTCGCTGGAGTAATCAAGACTACGCGATATTTCGATCTCGGTACATTTTTTCAATTTTATGTAAAACATTCTATACCACATATCGTTTTTAATTTAACCCTCAAAAGTAACTGAGAAAAATTGCGAATGTGGTTTTGTGAATGTATTTGTATACTATATGTAATACATTTTCTAAATTTCTTCCTCATTTATCATTCCGAAAAACGAATATGGAGTAGATTTAACAAATTTTCATTTTCAATGTAGAATGAATTTCAACGCAGGTGGTATATAGAAGTACACGAAAGGGAAATTTACACCTAGAACGAAATTTATCCAGCAGCGCGCGTCTTCGGACTAACGCAATTCGATCGAGTCCGCGTGGCGCCTCCGTATTGTTCGCGCGCGCACGAGAGGGAGAGAGAGAGAGAGAGAGAGAGAGAGAGAAAGAGAGAGAAAGAGAGAGAGGATCCTTCCCTCGAGCTATGCCCCACCGATCTTCGATTCCTGTCTATTTATCTATCTAGCCGTTCGCTTTTACTCCCCCCAACCCCTCCGTCGCTGGCGTCTTCGCTGTTTCCGCTTAGTTTCCGATCGCCTCAGACCGACAAATACCGAAGTCGAGGTTCTTTATTGATGTCCCGATTTCTGTCGGTGAAGAGAACGAAGTGCCGGGGGAATCGAAGGGTTGACGTAAAGAGGACACGGAGGGACTGCCGGGACGCGGGAGACAGGGGAGAGAACACGCGCTCTGTCGTGACTATACGTGTGTTCGACTGTATACACCGGATCGATAAATATAGCCCCGCGAAATTGGGCCAACGGGTCGAAGCTCTACTTGCCTTTTTTCACCATTTCTCTTCTCGCTATCTCGCTGATTATTGAGAGGTTAAATAATAAATTGCAAAAAATTCTTTTTTCAGATATAAACCATTATATGAGATTGATGGTTATGCAATAAACATCACACACATGCAATTATATATAATATAATATTGTTATTCACGGTCGTAACTTCTTAACTGACGACAGGAAACACTCCGGAAAGTCAACATACCATTTCTCTGATTGTCGGGATGGGAAAATCGAGTCTGTAGCGCAAAGTAGTAATACTTTATTATTTCGCGTACGCAATAATCCGGCCGGAAGAACGCCCGGTTAATATTTCAGCCTTAACGACACAGTAAAAAGACGATGCTCGGAGCGATCGTTGTAAACCGTGTCCGTCGCGCGATAAATATTTTCTTCTTGTTTCGTAGATCGCATGTTGCTACATCGCATTCCAGCGCGGTTCGGTGAACGTCGCGGAAATGTCCAACAAATCGCGCGTCTCGCTCGTTGACAACGTGTGTACACGGTTAAAAAACTTTTGAAATTTCGAGTAAAAAATTTGTTTTGTTATCGTTCGAAGCTACATTTGAGTAGATTTTTAAATTCTAATAATCTCAAAAGTCATTTTGAACTACCGAGAAGATTCTGAAAGGAAATCCAATAAGGTTACAATTGAAAGTGCAAAATTCGATATAGAATTCGCATTACTTTCAGAGACGTGTTCTCTCCGATTTTCTTAGGAAAATTTTCCTTCGACTCTTACATTCCTTAATAACTCGATCGCTCGCGGATTTTTATTTTTATTATACCGAATGCATGAGGTATGATTATCTCATCCCGCGACGTCGCGTTCGAGATACCGCAAGAAAAGTCTCTCGTCATCGCGAAAATGAGGAAAAAATCACGAGGAAAATTGAGTCGGGAGGGTATAAGAGGAGCGTGATATATCAAACGATGGATAGACCCGCATAACGCTCAGTTGGGTTCTTACCCAGCGCGAAAAACGTAAAAGAGCGCGCAAAGCTGGTTTTTCTAGTAATGAATAATTCACCGTAACTGGCACGTTGCGGTCTTCTTCGCTGCGTTACTCGTTTTACTTCGTCAAGTAGGTTGATCGTTAATAACGACTACTTAACGCATCGATTATTACCCTCCTATATATAGAACTGAACGTAACTTTATTCGACTCTCATTCCGGCAATTAAAAAAGGTCGTTACTCGGCATTCGCCGAGGAAAGCGTTACGTTCGGTATTATCCGTCCGCAGGAATTTGTTCAAAGGGGAAGACAACGAGCGTAGCGAATGAAATATAAACTCTACTTTACGAGAAAAATTCAGCTGGGAATGCTACTTAAAATCGGTTTTACCGATACCATTCAACGAAATCATTTCGCGCGAGTCAAAAGGAAACGTCTCGTTCGCCAGCGCAATCTCCTTTATAAAATTTTCATTCACGTAAATTCGACTCTTTTTTTCTCCGATAGCGGAGCTTAGAACTTGCCAGCTGTACTCATAGACTGTGTATATATATATATATTTTTTTTCGAGCTACGTTGAATTTCATTTTTATGAATCGTACGATAGTCGTAATGGTGGTAATAAAATAGCGTATCTACATATAGTGCGTATTTACCGTAGGAAAAGTATTCGAAATTTCTTGAGTGCCCGGTGGATTTTGAAAAATGGAATGAAAAAAGGAGAAATTGAAGAAACTACTCGAGGCACGTCCCTTTACGCTTGTAACGTTCGTCCCACTTCGCTCGCTCGAGGTGGATATTCGTTCGCTTCCGGTTTTCCACTCGGAACCCCTTGGTTCCGTTCTCGGGTGGTATACTGTCCGCGTATATTTTTCGACTCGGAGGCATTGAGAACGCACAATCGGGGCCAAACCGAGCGTTTCTCAGACTCGCTCGTTCCCTCTATTATCGCGAGCGCGAAAACTTCTCCGAGAAACGGTGACCCCTTCCTATTATTAGGAGAGTCAAAGAAAAGATAGCGGTGAGGGAATCTGTAAAAATTTTCATACTATTGCGATCTATATCACAAATGTACTCTTTTTTCTCAGTGTATTCGCGCGAATATACTAAGCCCACAATCTAAGATGATCCACGACGATTCGATACTCGGCATCCGACGATGAGCCGGTCTCTCTTCGTCCTCGTCAAGAAAGAAAGCCGACGCGGAATGGGTCTGAAATGGAACCGGGAAGAAGGATATTCCCATTACGCGAGGATACGTTCCGCCGCGTTTAATGCCCGTCACGTGACTTCTGCTTTATTCTAGATATTCATTCTCGCTCGAGTAACTTTTTTTCTTCGTCCAACATCGACTCGCACGAATCACTGTCGACTTCCACCTACGACCGAGTTTTGCACAACCGTATCTTTCGTTACACGAGAACGATAATGCGTATCCTTTGCGTCGATCGTATTTCTCATTGTGATTCAATGGAAAGCGCAGAATATATATATATATACGTATATATGGTACACGTGTAGGTATCGCGTGAAAAATTGCACCGCGCGAGTGGATATTTCATTCGCAGATGCCTTTACCATTCGCGCTACGACTGAATATTCCGGCGCGGCGAGGAGATTTCGCAATTTCGTCAACCGATATTTTCCCCCAGAAAAATCTCGTCGGTCCCGTTCGTTCTCGATTCCTCCTTACGGTATACCTATACACGAGGATGTATATATGTATATATACTATACCGGTAAAAATTCGGTTTCATATCCACTCTTCGTAAATTTCGAATGCAGTTTGCGCGTTTGCTGATAAAAAGAAGAGAGGAATAATCTCGAGAAGCGTCGATTGTTGAATATCAAATTATTGTACTGGGTGTATGAAAATGACCAAGGAACGTTTAGCTGACAAGAGATGGTCAAGTTCTGCCAATAAGCTCTGATACATTCATATGTACAATTTATTTACCTATTCGTATTTTTATATTTTTATTTTATATTTTATTATTGTTATACATATATTCGAATAAATGGAAGTTTGTTTCGGTTTTTTGTACGATGCAAGGTTTTCAAGTTGTATATTACGTCAGCCAATAAAATTTGAATTCAACGACAAAATTAGAATAGACCGCACTCACACCGCCAAAAATCGTCTATGATTGGTTATCTAGTCCAAAAAATTCAAACACCGTATATAGTACAAAAAAATTGGAAACGAATACTCTTGGCTGGAATTTGAGAACTATTCGTTATTTAAAGCACGCCCTATAATTCTCGAACACTCTGTATATCGGCGAAGCGATTTTTCTCGCTCGTCTTGCGGGAAAGGGAAATACAACGAAAGCCCGGAATGGCCGAGAATGGATCGCTCATTAGAGTTACTTCATCCTTAATGAAAACTCCTTCCTCGGTTCTCGACAACTTTTTTCTCGCACCTCTCTCCCAACGCGAGCCCAACTCCGAGAGTTAGTCGTAAAACAATATGAAAGCGAGCTCGCGAACTTTTTCGGTTTCTCTCTCTCTCTCTCTCTCTCTCTCTCTCTCCCTCTCTCTTTCTTGCTCTCTCCCTCCCTTCCTACGGCTCCTTGGCTCTGCCGAATGAAAAATCGTGACGCCGCGGCTGACTGTATATTTCATTCGCAGCTGCGACTCCTCGACGACGTCGAAAATATCAGGGCCGTCAAGGTACTACAGACGAGAAGCGAGCGGGAGAGGGACTCGAGGATTTTCGTATACCTCGAGTGCGGGCCGGTCGGCTACCCCCTTTGTTCCGTCTCGCGAAATAATGCGAATAAATCGCGTCCGTTCGAATGCATATAATGCGCCTTGCGCGACAATATCACACCGTTCTCTCTATTGCACTTCTGAATTTTATTACATCACCGTCGAGATGTGTGGAACGTACATCAGGTCTCGAAATTTTAACAAGTATTTTTTTCAATATGAAGATTCGGAAAATTTGTGATTTCCAAAAAATCAGTATTTAATACATTTTCTATGGAATCCTATTATCTTCTTATATCATTCAATTCGAATTCGATCAAATATTACCGTTCAGAATACGGCTGCTCTCATTAAAAGTTGAATGATGATTTTCATTCAACGAGCCTAATTTTAAAATGATCGATTTGAATATTCATTGTCCGATTGAAAGAGCACAATGCAAATGAGATAATGCACGATTCGACATTAAATATATGAATATTTTTCATCTCGAACAGACAGCAATAGAAAATGCTCGCAATCGAATTCAACGAATACAAGTTACGACCAACATCGTACAATACTCGAGTTCTTTTGTACTTTTCCAGATAGATAGCGACTGAACGAAATAAGGAGTTACTCGCTGCGCTGCGTTTAATTTGCTCAAGAATTCGCCAACAGAAGATCCGCCACGGGCGATACGTTTATATTCTCGCGTTCGCGTTTTAACGAGGGCTTCGCGCGCTCATTCGTCGGTCGTGCGTCATTAGCGGCTCTCGCCGAGGAAAAATCGAGTCGTCGGGGGGCTCCGGGTTTTCAAAGGAATTTCAATTTCGCGGGAAAAGATAAAGGGCTGACGGCGAAGACGTTGGAAGCTTCCTCGACGACGAGGACGAATGGGGGCGGAGAAAGCAACACAGCCCGCGGGGCACGTGTGAGCCGAGAGACGGAAATTAAACGATCGATAATTCACCTGGATTCGAATTTTATCGTCAAGGGTTAGTTTAAAAACGAAAAGTAACTGTTTAACGTCCCGAAACCAAAAGTTTGATTTTCCTCTCCTGTGTGGGAAGAGAGTGTATTTCAGTCTGTTCGCAGTTTACCGTGTTAGTGGGCTCCTCGAACTTTTCTCAAAGAGCGAAGAGAATTTGTATCAATTTGATCAATAATACCAATAATTATGAAATAATAAATTGCAAGAGTGACATAAAATGAATATTCCGATACACGGTTTTTCGGAATTGGAACAAAGTTGAATTTCCTCGAACATTTTTCACGGTCGTGTTATTTTTAATCCTAAACTCCTTCGGGCGTTTGTAGCTTTTGTTTCTGTAATCATTAGCGATTAAGCTCCAAGTAGGGGTAGCCTCTCTCAAAACTGTTGACCGCAATTTCGTTCGGTATTCGTTCCGAAAGTACATAATTTGGATAAATACGGAGTCGCAAGAATTCCCCTTTATAACGTATAATCTCATTTATATTGGTTCGGTGCTTCCAAAGTTCCGCGACTCCTCCGCTGTATACATATAGATACGAAACCCATTCGTTGACTGTCGGAAGACGTCGCGGGCGGTTCAACTTTTCGTTTTCCCCGATTCGACTCCGGCGAAAACCGGAAACTCGCCGAGTGCTGATATTAATTTCGCTCGGTTCGCTCGCGAACGCCGCTTTGAAATCTCGAGAGCGACCAAAAACAGAGGGTAAGGAATGTGGGCGGTGTCATCATCTCGATCCCCAGCGTTGTTTTACCGAACGCGCTTTATACGCGGGTCTCGATTCGACTTCGCGTGATCCGAAAGTGTGCCCCCGTTTTATCTCTCGCGCCGTCTTATCCACTCTAGCATCTCGATCTCCCCATTTATTTTCGCCTTCTTATCGAGCTTTTATCCTCGCCTCGCCCCACCATTACGGTTTCTGTACTTGTCTCGGCATTTTCGAATCGCCCCGAGAGCTTCGTGTACGCGAGTCCGCGCGATTAAGAAAACGTCTTATCTCGTGGAGGAGACTGCACTCGCGAGAGGAAGAAAAAGAGGGAGGGAGAGAGAGCGGATCGATTTTCGTTTAGCGAGAACCTCATCGCAACTATGTGCGTTCTCTCTAACGAACGCTCCAACTATTAATCCTTTAACGGTCAATGACCCCTGCAGGGGCATCTTCGATAAAAACTTGTCCTAATTATTGTTCTATAGATAAGATTTTTTGCTTTATTGTACAAGTGCGAAACGGGGGACTTTATGAACAAATCTCAAGAAAATATCCGCTAATCGTGAAAGATCGACAATTCAAGTCTATCTTGGTATATCAGCTTTAAGAGATTTCACAAAGAATTTCATCCGTACAAAAATGTACCCTGTTTATCGATTCTTCCGAGCATTGCAAACTGCCCATAATACCGAACGTAAATTCAACATTGAGATATCCAATGCGGTTCTTCTCGAGATTCGCGACGCGCGTCGGTACAACGCAAAGCAATTAGTCGAAGCGCGGTGTCACGTCTCGCGGTTTTTCCCGCGGCTGGAAAACACACTCTCGCCCGGCGGATTTACGTTGAGCGCGTATCTCGGCGTTCTTGCCGGCGTGATTCATACCCGCAGCCGCGGAGTCCGTCGTTACATTTCCCGCGTATGAAATTCGGCGTTCCTCGCGCAACTTTCAGCCCGGCGTTTTGACGTTATCGCGGGACGAGACACAATCGCCTAGCAGACAAAACCCGTTCGGTTCGCGAAGAACGAGACAGGCAATTTGCCTCGACGCACGACACGCCAGGAATCCATCGTTCGTCCCGCGATATCTCGTCGAGCTGGGGGGTTTGTGCGTTCTGTCGAGCGCGCGAATCGAAATCTCCCCTCCCCGTCCGTAATCCCGAATCCCATTTTTGCGTCTGGTCGCGTGTACGCGCGCCGAGGACGCGTTCTCGACGTCTCTGACGTTCGCGCCCTTTGCCTTCCCCATTTCTCGCTTCCCTTAGCCGCGGGAGAGGCTCCGTGTGTATTCTCGATATATAAACCGATGGCGCAACAAAAAAGAAACGGAAAAAGTGGAATTTCACGGGGAATAAATTCGCCCAGCGCGTGTATAATCGATGTTTTGCGGTTTTAACGTTTTTGTACGTGACGTTTCGAAAATTACCAGAGAAAGCTCGAACCGCGAGCAGACGGAAATAGCTCATCGAAGAGAGTGATAAAAGCCGCGGATAGACGGAATTTGAAAAAATACGTATACATAGAAGGAGAACACAAACAAACGAAAAATTCGATAAATCTCATTCGGCGAAAATTGAAATTGCGAATCGTTATATGCGCTCTCGTTTAGCATTGAAAATACCGTGAAATGCCTCTCCGATTCGGTTCTTTTTTTCTCATTTTCGCTCTTCGCGAAATGAAAAGTAATAATATAGCCTCGGATATGTATCATTTCGAGTTAGTATTTCTATTCCACGTAGAAACTCACAGTAATTGCGAATTTAGTCATTCCATTTTTTTTTGCTGAATACGAATCTCTATAAGGACACCGAATAATGAAAAACACCTCATCGCGAAAAAAGTATAGATTTTATGTAAAAAGTGTTACAGCAACGTTATCTACAAAAACATTAGAATAGAGTACACAATACCTGTATACATGCCTAGGCTGAACTTAGATATTCTCTCACAAAGTTTAGTTTGAATTAAACATAGCCCGCCTTTAGGGAGCTTGGTTATAGCGCATCAAGGATACCTCGTTTGATGAGGTTTCAGCGATAATTAGAATTAAAATGAACGAATATTGTTTTTCGAACCAGAATTGTAATTGAAATTAAGAATAATTAATTTTTATTCATCAATTTTAATTTTCCTCCCCATGCAATTAATATGTATCTGAAGTTTGCATCGTTGGAGTTCAACGAAAATTCAAAAAAGTTGGTCAAAAATGACCAACCCCAGATAGAAAATTATCTAGCAGTTAGATAGAAACTAGCTAGTCACACTAGGTTATTACTATGGCGCTAGCTAGTAGAACTATGCTGGCACTAGCTCGATTTGTTACGCCTTTCTAGCCT